>JACEIK010001576.1:44466-89860 GCA_018107945.1 Datura stramonium | reverse complement strand
TAATACTTCACTACCCAAGATTAATTCGAGTTTGGACCGCATTTAATAGCGTAAACGGACGGAATTTCAAAGAAATCCCTCGTGCCCCCTGTTTTCTGTTCACTCTCTGGAAATTATGAATTAAAATAAGACAAAACCGAAGTGGAGGGGTTTATATACTTGGAACCTCTAAGTCACATTCGTCGAATGCGATTTATAAGTGGCATTCGTCGAATGCGATTAATAAGTCGCATTTGCCTTGCGACGCGCCGACTTGACGCTTGTCCGGTCTCTCCCCGGGCCCTTTTCTCACACGTATGGCATTATAAAACTCTTAACCAACATGCGAATAGGCCATCTACATGTCAAGAATTTACGGGATGTAACACCTATTTTTGCCTTGGTCCTTCTTTGGACATTGTGAACCTCAACATAGATTAAATGCCTAAGTTGAGGGTGGCTAGAATAGGGGTGCATAAATGGTAGGAATGAGAAAAAGGGAAAGAAAAGAGAAAAGGTTTAAAATGAGGTATGCTGGACAGAAAAAAAGAGATGAAAAAGTTGAAAAAGTTGAAAAAGAAAAAGAAATGAATACTTGAAAAGGTTGAAAATACACCACACCCATACATATGCCCACAGAAGAGGTTAAAAGGGAGGAGAAGGAATGAAAAGAAAAGAGGGTGAAATAGGTGAACGATGAAGCCAATGTATGTAGTGCCAAAGAAGGAATATTCATTCAAAAATCTCTCATATTTATCTTGTCCAACCCTAAAGCCTGCATTACAAGCCACAACAAGTACTATAGTGATCCTAATTTGACCATCTGACAGACCGAAGCAGAGAAAATAAGGGCAAGCCTATGGAATCTGATACACAATACTTGAAACTTATTTGTGAGAGTGAGAGTATTGCGTATTGAGTCCCATGAAATATCTGACAATATATATGTGAGAGGGGACTTCATTTATTGTGAGGGTACATAGGTTATGTTTACTTTTACCATTGGTCTGTACGAAAAGTATCGGAGATGACTTAATTGTCTGTTGATATCTAGATGACATGTCTTGATCCCTGTTTAGCATGTTTTATGGTTGCTTGTGGTACATTAGCTGATATTGGTTCATGGAAAAAGGGTCAAAAGTTGTAGAATGTATAGTGCAAGTTTTATTTGGTATTGGCTGTAGTATTCTAGGTTTATTTTCTAGTTGAGCGTAGTGTTTAGTTTTTATTTTCTTTGCCCGAGGACATGAAAAAGTCTTAACTTAAGGATGCTGATGTGTTGTGAGTTTACAGCACTTTCAATGCTCAAAACTTGTCACGCCCCTAGAGTACACCTGGATTATAGACACAGGACAAGGAGCCCCGAAAGACTCCAAGTCAACCCATGGCGTGAGCATAAATCTAATTCATACACATAAGGCTGAAGACTTAACTTAAAAGTCAAGAATTTAAATGAAACATGACATGAAATATAAGAAACGGTAATACATAATCCGAGCATAAATAGCGGAATACTACATTTAAGTCTGAAAGCCTCTAATCATAATAGACGGGTTAAAGGGACAAGACACCCAACTAACCCCAACATTCTTAAAACAAAATATAAACAAGGTCTGAACATGGAGTCCTCGAATCATGAGGATTAACCACTGAAAGCTGAGAGCAGAATTGAGAGCAAGCTAAGAACGATGTTGAACCTGCGAACCAGATCCTAAAAATATGTGGGTCGGTACTTGGAAGGTACTGAGTATGTAGGGTAAGCTAAACAATGCTTAAAACATAAAACTTAAAGGAGTGGGGACATCATGATCATAAGACTGAAATCGTAAGTATGTCGTAAGGCTCAGTACTTCCAAAATATTCGTAAACCTGTCATAGTTATAACATGTGGCGAAAACATTTCATAAAACATAAATTGAGCAAAAAGAAACATAATCATGCATTCACTTAAAAATCATGAGGAACAATGGGAGATTTCTATAACCAACATACCCCATATGAGCACACATGGAGCCCTACCTATAAACCAAGTCGGAAGGTCGTCCATACCTTTCCAAAGGTATGAACCATGAAAGGCGTGATATCACTCGTGAAGGCCCCGTAGGGCATAGGGGAAAGTCATGGAGGAGGTCCCAACATAACCTACAGTGACACGTAGTTCTGAGATTCGAAGCGTAACCTGGGCCCTGAACCTACTCGGTGTTAAGTACTACTCCCAAACCATGCAACGTGCTCATAGAAATTCATACATGACATGCATGGCTAGTTAAATCGTGAGAATCATATCATTCTTGAGAATTCATAGTACTAGCCATGGAATTGGGCCCGTGAATTGGCCAAAATCATAGTTCATAAATCATAAGTGACATGTGGGCATTGCCCATAGTTTCAATCATACACGAAATGCTTAAATTATAGGAAACATGATCATAATAACATGAGTTTTTGAAAACATGCTTAAATTCAAGAGTTCATATCATGCTTGAGAAAATCACCATAACCATGAATTTCACCAAAACCCCATGATTTGGGAACATGTGCTTTTAGGGATTAAATCATCAAATAATGAATAAAATAAGTGAAAAGATCCCAATAATTCAAACCCCTGATTTTAGACATACTAAGACATACTCATATCGATTTGTGAGAAAATATGCATTTGGGTTACAACCCATCAAAAGTTGGTAACTTAAACATGGAATTAAGGAGAAATTGGGCATGGGTAGGGACTAAACTAACCATTCAAAACTCCCACATACCTGGAATTACGTGATTCTCAACTCCCTTGAAAAACCCTAGGTGAAAACTTGGAGAATAGAAGAAGAACACTTGAATCTCCTCCTACTCCCTTCTCTAGTTTTTGCAAATGCCAAATGAGATTTAGTATGAGTTTTTCCTCCTTAAAAGACCTTATCCTAACCTCAAAACGACTTGGTTTAGGGTCCAAAATCATTTAATAGTCAAAATTGCCCTTAATGAAATTTTCCTGAAAAACAGGTCTGGCCCCGACCACAACTCGTACCACGAGTTGTACCATCAAGTCACGACTCGTGGTTACCTCTCGTTGTCACCTCACCATTTTTCCCAATTTTCGGAATTTGCTCACGACTGGGATACCACGACTCCTATCAACATCCTATGGGTCGTACTATCAACTGTGGTACCATCCACCCAAACCAATACGACTTAACCACAACTCCTCACCAAGACTCGTTGCTACATCCTACGAGTCGTACAATGACCCGTGACGACCCACTCTGGCACCACAGAGAAATTCACCATGACTCCTAACCACGAGTCGTACCCACTCACCACGACTCATAGGACTACTCGTGGTATAACATCAGGCTCCCGAACTCATCACGACTTGAGTCATGAGTCGTAGGTCCTCACCACGATTCGTACCTCGAGTTGTACTGATGTAAAATTCTAGGTTTTCTGTTGTTTTAAACTTCAACTCTCGGGTCTATTCTTAGGCCCTTTTGGGGTATTAAGATATCTTCCCCTTGGAAACATTCGTCCTCAAATGTAGGAAACAAGCAGCAAATAGAAACATACAATTACCATATGCAAATTCTGATCATTTAAATTGAAAACCGACGGAATGACTACCCCCGAAAAGAACTACATAGCTGGACTGAATTCAAACATCACATACATATATCATATCATGAAACAAACTTGCACGCATGAATGGAACATGAAAAACTGATCAGAGGTTTAGGGAAAAACTGATACCTCAAACTGAAAATGGGTCGGTAGGGAACAAATAGGGGTATTTAGCCAGCATATCCACTTAAGCTTCTCATGTAGCTCCCTCAACATGTTGGTTTCTCCATAATACCTTTACTGAAGCCACTTCCTCATTCCTCAACCTTCAAACCTAACGATCCAATATTGCAATAGGAATTTCCTCATAACTGAGGCTATCCTTCACACCAACACTTTCCACATGAACCACCAAGGCTGGATCTCCCATGTATTTTTTCAAGAGCGATACGTGAAATACGGGATGAACTAAAGCCAACTCTGAAGGTTACTCTAACTCATAGGCTACCTTACCCACTTGCCTCACAATCCGATATGGTCCAATATAGCGGGGGCTGAGTTTCCCTTTCTTCCCAAATCTCATCACTCCCTTCATGGGAGATACCTTTAGAAATACACAATCGTCGACCTCAAACTCAAGCTCTCTTCTCCTCACATCCTCATAAGACTTTTGGAAACTTTGAGTCGTTTTCATCCTTCCTCTTATTAACTGAACTTTCTCCATAGCCTCATGGACTGAATCTGGACCCATTAACGAAGCCGCGCCGACTTCAAACCACCCAATGGGCGATCTACACCTTCGCCCGTAAAGAGCCTCGAATTGTTCCATTTGAATTCTGGAGTGATAGTTGTTGTTGTAGGCAAACTCAACAAGAGGAAAATTCTCATCCCAACTACCCTTGAAGTCAATGACACAAGCTCTCAACATGTCCTCATGAGTCTAGATAGTCCGCTCTGCCTGACCATCTGTTTGCGGATGGAATGTCGTGCTAAGCTTGACTTGAGTGCCAAGTCCATTTTGAAAAGATCTCCTGAACTGGAAGGTGAACTGAGTACCTCTATCTGATATAATGGACAAGGGAACTCCATGCAATCTAACCAACTCTCAGATGTACAACTTTTCATAATCTTTTGCTGAATTGGTGGTTTTGACCGGTAGGAAGTGAGCAGCCTTGGTTAACTTGTCCACCACAACCCAGATGGAGTCATACTGTCTACGTGTGCGGGGCAAACCTGTTACAAAGTCCATGTTGATCTCTTCCCACTTCCAAGTATGAATTCTGATATCTTTAAGTATACCCCCCAGTCTCTGGTACTCGACTTTCAGTTGTTGGCAATTCGGGCACTTGGCTACAAATTCCGCAATATCCCTCTTCATGCCATTCCACCAGTATATTTCCCGAAAGGCATGATACATTTTGGTGGCACCTATATGGATAGAATATCTATATCTGTGAGCCTCATGCAAATCCGACTCCTCAAATCCCCCACATTCGGAACACATAAGCGACCCTGGTACCGAAGCACACCATCTCCCCCTTTCGAGAAGACTTCTACTTTCTGACCTTGAACAGCTTCTTTCAACTTTACCAATGTTAGATCTTCATATTGTTTAGCCTTCACCTCCGCTACTAAAGATGAATCTAACCCGTTCTGAACTACCACCCCACCATCGGTCGAACCAACTAACCTAACTCCCAACCAGGAAAGTCGATGTACCTCCTTTACTAGCTCCTTCTTGTCTACACTCACATGTGACATACTCTCTATTAGAAAGTCTACTAAAAGCGTCCGCTACCACGTTGGCCTTTCCTGGGTGATAAAGGACACTCATGTCGTAGTCCTTAAGTAGCTCCAACCACCTCCATTGCCGAAGGTTCAGTTCCTTCTCTGTGAACACATATTTTAAGCTCTTGTGGTTTGTGAATACATCTACATGAACCCCATACAAGTAGTGTCACCATATATTTAAAACAAATACCATCTCAGCCAATTCAAGATCGGGGGTCGGGGTAATTCTTCTCGTGAGTTTTCAGCTGTTTGGAAGCATATGCTACGACTTTCCCATGCTGCATCAATACACATCCCAGTCCGACCCTCGAAGCATCCCAATATACAATGAAGCCATTGGTACCCTCCGGTAAAGTCAACACCAGTGTTGAAGTGAGTCTGGCCTTCAATATCTAGAAGCTCCTCTCACAAGCCTCCGACCATTAGAACTTCACCTTTTTCTGAGTCAATCTAGTCAGTGGGGCTGCAATGGATGAAAAACCTTCCACGTATCTCTGATAGTAACCTGCTAAGCCCAAAAAGCTTCTAATCTCTGAAGGGTTTACCGGTTTGGACCAATTTTTTACTGCCTCTATTTTTTGAGAGTCCACCCTCATACCTTTGCTTGACACCACATGTCCCAAGAATGCAACTGATTTTAGCCAGAATTCACACTTGCTGAACTTGGCGTATAACTGGTTGTCCCTGAGGGTCTGGAGTGCTACCTTTAGGTGTGCGGCATGTTCCTCCTTTCTCCGTGAGTATATTAATATGTCGTCGATGAACACGATCACGAACATATCCAAACATGCCTTGAATACCTTGTTCATCAGGTCTATAAAAGTTGCAGGGGCATTGATTAGTCCAAAAGACATAACAAAAAATTCAAAATGGCCATACCGAGTCCTGAAAGCAGTCTTTTGGGATGAAGTTCTCCCGAACCCTGAGATAGTGATACCCGGACCTGAGATCTATCTTGGAGAAATATTTGGCACCCTGAAGTTGATCAAATAGGTCATCGATCCTGGGTAAAGGGTATCTATTCTTGATGTTGACCTTGTTCAATTGTCTATAGTCAATACACATATGAAGGGAACCATCTTTGTTCTAGACGAACAACACTGGGGCACCCCATGAAGATTTGCTCGGCCTGATGAAACTCTTATCTAACAAATCCTTCAACTGTTCCTTTAACTCTTTTAGCTTGGCAGGACCATTCGGTAAGGAGGAATTGATATGGGCTGCGTGAAGGGCAAGAGGTCAATTTCAAAACCAATCTCCCTCTCGGGAGGAACACCTGGTAGGTCATCTGGAAACACCTCTGGATACTCAAATACCACGAGGACTGACTGAATGGTTGGGGTCTCGAACGTGGCATCCTTAACCCTAACCATATGGTATATACAACCTTTAGCAATCATTTTCCGGGCCTTGAGATAGGAGATAAAGTGACCTACAGGTACCGCTAAACCACCCCTCCATTCTAACACCAGTTCATCTGGAAATCGAAACTTCAGCGCTCTAGTCCTACAGTTAATAGAAGCATAACATGCAAACAACCAGTCCATACCAAGAAATAATGTCAAAATCGGTCATAACAGATTCTACTAAGTCTGCAGAGGTAACCTTATGCAATACAGTAATGGGGAAACCTCTATATACCCACCTTGCTACGACTGAATCACCAACCAGAGTAGATACAGAGAATGGTTCTGACAAGATTTCGGGACTGATTCCAAAGTGACTAGCAATGTAAGGTGTCACAAAAGACAGTGTAGCTCCCGGATCTAACAAAGCATAAGCATCAATATGAAAGACTCGTAACATACCCGTAACCACATCGGGAGAAGCCTCCCGCTCCTATCGAGAGCCAAGTGCATAAAACTGGTTCTGGCGTTGGCCGACAGCTGAACCAGTCAAAGCACCCTGCTGAGTCTGACGTTCCACTAGAACCGCTGAACTAGCTGCTGAAGTGCGGACTCCACTACCCCCTAACCTAGCTGCGGGACAATCCCTAAGTCTGTGTTCGAGTTTTCCACACCCGAAACAAGCATCTGAGCCCACCAAAGACTTCCCTGGGTGATTCTTGCCACAATTAACACAAGATGGGAACATGCGCTCTGTGCGCATGCTATTTTGACTCCTCGAACCTGAGGCCGTGCTCCTCTGACCGTCTTGTGGCTTGGATGGGGTACTGGATGAAGATGGTGATGGTGTAATGGACATGTGCCGGGACTGCTGGTGAGGCCCACCTCCTGGCCTCGGCTAGGAGAACCTACGGCTGTCAGTTTTGGCCCTCTTGGCCACCCTCTGCCTCATATGAGTTGTTTCCATCTGTTGGGCATAGAGGACTATTCGTGGGTAGTCCATATCCTGATTAAGCATGGCTGTTCTGCAATCCTTATCTATATACTCAGCTATTCCCTGCACGAATTTGCTCACCCACGCCCTCTGGTCCATCACTAACTTGGGGGCATACTTTGACAGGAGAGTGAACTCAAATGAATATTCTAGCACCGTTATCTTCCCTTGCTTGAGGTTAACAAACTCGGTTGCTTTCAATTCCCTCATCTCCTGATAGAAGAACCTGTCGAGAAAGGTCATGTGGAATTCATCCCAGCGGCCTGCTCCCACTACCCTACCGTCCCTCCATTGCTTGAACCAAATGTAAGAGACCTCCTTTAGCTGATATGAGGCCAAGTCCACAGACTCCTCATTTGTCACCCCCATCACCTGAGTGACCTTCAAGATCCCCTCAATGAACTCATGTAAATCCTCGTCCACCTTTTCCCCGGAGAACTCGGGAGGGTTCATTCTTAGAAATTCCCTGATTCGGGTTGTTGCTGCATTTCCATTCTGAGGAACGAGCGCAATAGCCTGCTAGTTGACCTGACCGATCAAGGTCTGCGCCAACATTTCAATTTCCGCCCGAAACTCGTCGTGGGCAGCTGGCTCTAGTGCCTGGGGCTCCTAAATCGGTGGGGCTTGCTAATGCCCACTATCATGGCCACCCTCGTGGCCTTCATCATTTCTGTTCCTCCTTCCAATTATCCTACTAGCCGCCATAATTTTCTGAAATCGCAAAACGCACAAATTAGAAGGATGGAGAGGTTTTCACCGCACGACATAGATCATGAAAGAAGCGGATATTTCCTACAATGTTTAGTAGCCTCTTCATCATAAGTGTGGCGCGCTTCACACCCATGAAAAAGACTCTACCTAACGTGGCATTCAGACTCCCTAGGACACATCTGAACCTATGGCTCTGATACAAAGTTTTTCACGACTCGAGAGTACATCCGGATCGTAGACACGGGACAAGGAGCCTCGAAAGACTCCAAGTCAACCATGACATGAGCATAAATCTAATTCATACACATAAGGCTGAAGACTTAACTTAAAAGTCAAGAATTTAAATGAAACGTGGCATGAAATATAAGAAACGGTAATACATAATCCGAGCATAAATAGCGAAATACTACATTTAAGTCTGAAAGCCTCTAACCATAATAGACAGGTTGAAGGGACAAGACCCCCAACTAACCCCAACATTCTGAAAACAAAAGATAAACAAGGTCTAAACATGAAGTCCTTGAATCATGAGGACTCACCATGAAAGCTGAGAGAAGAACAGAGAGCAAGCTAGGAACGATGCTGAACCCGCGAACCAGATTCTGAAAATATGTGGGTCAATAATTAGAAGGTACTAAGTATGTATGGTATGCTAAAAAATTCTTAAAAATATAAAAGTTAAAGGAGTGCGGACATCATGATCATAAGACTGAAATCGTAAGTATGTCATAAGGCTCAGTACTTCCAAAATATTCGTAAACCTTTCATAGTTATAACATGTGGGGAAAAAATTTCATTAAACACAACTTGAGCCAAAAGAAACATAATCATGCATTCACTTAAAAACCATGAGGAGCAATGGGAGATTTCTATAACCGACATACCCCATATGAGCACACATGGAGCCCCACCTATAAACCTAGTCGGAAGGTCGTCCATACCTTGCCAAAGGTATGAACCATGAGAGGCGTGATATCATTCGTGAAGGCCCCATAGGGCATAGGGGACAGTTACGGAGGAGGTCCCAACATAACCTACAGTGGCACGTAGTTCTGAGATTCGGAGCGTAACCTGGGCCCCGAACCTACTCAATGTTAAGTACTACTCCCAAAACATGCAACGTGCTCATAGAAATTCATACATGACATGCATGGCTAGTTAAATCATGAGAATCATATCATATTTGAGATTCGTAGTACTACCCATGGAATTGGGCCAGTGAATCGTCCAAAATCATAATTCATAAATCATAAGTTACATGTGGGCATTGCCCATAGTTTCAATCATACATGAAATGCTTAAATTATACGAAACATGATCATAATAATATGAGTAGTTGAAAACATGCTTAAATTCAAGAGTTCATATCATGCTTGAGAAAATCACCATAACCGTGAATTTCACCAAAACCCATGATTTGGGCACATGTGCTTTTAGGAATTAAATCATCAAATAATGAATAAAATAAGTGAAAACAACCCAATAATTCAAACCCATGATTTTAGATATACTACAACATACTCATATTGATTTGTAAGGAAACATGCATTTGGGTTATGACCCATCAAAAGTTGGTAACTTAAACATGGAATTAAGGAGAAATTTGACATGGGTAGGGATGAAAATGCCCATTCAAAACCCCACATACCTGGAATTACGTAATTTTCAACTCCCTTTAAAAACCCTAGGTGAAAACTGGGAGAATAAAAGAATAACACTTTAATCTCCTCCTACTCCCTTCTCTAGTTCTTGCAAATGCCAAATGAGATTTAGTATGAGTTTTTCCTCCTTAAAAGACCCTTTACCGACCTCAAAACGACGTGGTTTAGGGTCCAAAAGCATTTAAAAGTCGAAATTGCCCTTAATGAAATTTTTCTGAAAAATAGGTCTGGTCCCAACCACGACTATTACCACAAGCTGTACCATCAATTCACGACTCGTGGTTACCTATCATGGTCACCTCACCATTTTTCCCAATTTTTGGAATTTGGTCACGACTGGGATACCACGACTCGTACCAACATCCTACGGGTCGTACTGTCAACCGTGGTACTATCCACCCAAACCAATATGACTTAACCACAACTCCTCACCACGACTCATTGCTACATCCTATGAGTCATACCATGACCCGTGACGACCCACTCTGGCACCACTAAGAAATTCACCATGAATCCTAACCACGAGTTGTACCCACTCGCCACGACTCGTAGGACTACTCATCGTATAACCTCAGGCTCCCGAACTCACCAAGATTCGTATCTCGAGTTGTACTGGTGCAAAATTCCAAGTTTTCTGCAGTTTTCAACTTCAACTCCCGGGTCTATTCTTAGGCCCTTTCAGGGTATTAGAAAACTAAGAAAATAACATGAACTTAGGTGTGTTTATATGGATATGAGGCACTTTTTCTTTGATTACAGGACAAATAGGTGTTGGATCAAGAATGTGCAAAAGATAGCCTGAAAGTGCAGAAAATGGGCTAAAGTCACAACTCTCAGTATGAGTCGTAGATTGATGCTACGAGCCATACTGAAGACCGTGAAAAGTTTCATATGGCTAAGTTATGAAGAGTGCATCTATGACTCTCAGTACAAGTAGTACAACGCTTGTACGGGCCGTTGCATTGAGTTGTGGAAATATTCAGAAGAATTTCACAACAGGCTGACTCCTAACACAGATAGATAGTACGAGTAGTGGCGTCAAGGTAAAAGTCGTACCATCACACTCGTGAACAAAATTAAGCAAAATTTAGAATGCTCAGAGTCAAGCCATTGAAGAACAGTATGACTCATAGGAAGAATGTACAATTCGTACCAAGGCCCAACACATAGCCAAATTTCAACAAGCCAAGGACATACGGATAACAGGTACGACCGGTACAATCCTGCTACGGGTCGTAGGATCTGTCGTGGCTTAGGCGGAACCAGTTATGAAAATTTACCCTATTAGCTTAGGAAAAGGATTCTTATATCTGTATAAATACTTATTATGTTTTATTTTCAAGGGAAGTTGTAAGAGGACGTAGGAGAACTTTAGAGAACATCGAGACAACATAGAATTGAGTTGATTGGCTTGTGATCAACCTTTTCTTGATTTCTTCTTGATCTTTGTGAATTGTTCTTGAGTTATTTTGGATATAGTCAAGGAATTTTTCTCTCATCTACCATTGTAAGTATTTGATTTATGTGTTTAATTATGAATGCATTTTACAACCTTGCAACTGTAAGGCTAAAACCTTCATAGCTAGGATTGTGGGAACCATGGTGGATTAATGAGCTAGGGTTGCACAAAAGTGATTCAAAACCAATGCAAAATGCTTGTATTGTATCCTCTTCATGCTTAAACATTCTTAACGATGTACATAATTAGGACTTGCCCGAATTCTTTACTTGCTTGAGCCTAGAGAAGTAGAGATTAGGAAAAGAGAAGTATCAGGTAGCCACCAAGGTTATTCTCATAAACTATGATCCAAGTATCGGAAGTGTTGGCATATGAGTCAGTTATGTTATACTCATGCACATATTCTACATAGGGTAGTCAGTTGCAGAGTTATGATATCTCTCTGCTCTACCTTCTGAGTTATGTTTATGGACTACTGCCAATCAAACAAGGTCACAAATTAAGAATAAATATCACTTTTGAGGATTAGTGACTAGATTCACAACATCAAGGAGCTTGATCTTGGGCATAATTGTATGCCCAAATGCTTACTTTATAACTCAATTTAGTCTTGTTTATCTCTTATTTATATACATTCTCATGTGATTTTTGTAAATGTGAATATATACTAACCAAGATGATTAGTCACTTGTTTTTTAAGGTTAATAATGCATTCGAGGAACTAATTCGCCGATTTGGTGAAGTGGAGGAATGGAATCAAGAGCAAGAGTGAGAAATTCAACAAGAAAACATGCAATAACTGGCACCCTGCGCGATAGGGGCCGTGGCAAGCTGCCAACGCGACAACGGCCGAAAATTGCATGTTTTGGCACATTCCAGTGAGGGTGCGCGTTACCTCCGTGTCACGGAGGTCAATTAGAGGCGTTCAGCTCTGTGACACGTTCTTTGTTCCACCACGAGCCAAATTTTGCATTTTTTCAGCATAATATAAATTGGACCCTTAGCTCCTAATTCAATTTGTCATGATTTTTATTCTGGAAAACTACCTAGGAGTGAAGGGAGAAGTGGGAGAACTCAGCTAGCGTTTGTCAAATTCCCTTCTCATCTACCAAATTCTTGTAAGTATGTTAGTTTAGCAGTAGTGTAGAGTATTTTTACGAACATGAATGGCTAGAACCCTTCCTCTAGGGTTGAAACCATGAATTATGATTGTGATTTTATGAAATTGTTTTGGAATTAAGTTATTGATTGTTGTTTTCGTCTTGCATTCTGGATTGTTTGTTGTTTTTATGATTGATCACCATGAAAATATATATGTGCTTGGGTAATAGCTTGAGAAAGCATTACCTAGGTCGGAGACATGAGAATGTGAGGAGGAGCATGTTTGTATCTCGCGATATAATCTTGTGTTTAGGATAGAAATATACCTAACACCTTGCTTGGTTGACAAACAGGGGTTATTAAAGACCAACGTGGGATATCCATCACCACTTTCCGAAGAAGTAGTGAGGCTAAGTTGAGTTAAATGGTTAGGCCTTCACGAAAGTCCTAATCGTTTCCCTGTAAGCCACAACATAATTGATTGCCTACGAACTGAAATTAGCATCCTCGCTCACAATGATGCAGTGAGCTGGGTGCCGTGTTTAGAGGCTCGAAAGACCATGAACATGCAATTATAATTATGTGAAATAAAAATTGATAGTTCCATGCTTAACCCATTGCAAAGCGTAGTATCGCATGATTATCTGGTTTTAACTCTATGTTGCTCCTAGAGTAATTTTAGAATATTTCGTTGACCAAACCTAGACTTAATTATTCTCCATCGAAAATGTATATAACCAACACTTTGAGTATTTAAGATCACACTAGAAATGGATAGTTAGAGGAATGGGTCAGTCATGGAGTTCGACAATGCAGTTCTTAAAGAGCCACTATATTACTTGCACAACCCATGCACTTGCGGACGCGCTCGTGCGGGCTCCGTCAAGTTTTGGCATAGATTGCCGGGGGCTGCGGCGAAGTTTTGTCAATTTATCTATTTTGTGTGATTTTGAATTTCCTTAAGTGTTGAGAAACATTGGTCGTAGTCTGATCATTTGCAGGTGACAGGTTGTCCTGCCGAGCTGGCTAGAAATAGAGAGCTTGTGGAACCGTTGCTTGAACACAGGCGTCAAATCCATTTGCAAAGGAGGTAGCTCTAGAGCATAAGCTGAAGAGACTTCGAAAGGTACAACAGCAATACCATGAGGCAAGCACAGTTGTCATCGAGAGCAATGGCGGCAAGACCAGATCGCGAAAGTGTCCATCCCACTAGCGAAAAATGTGACCTCTAGTATCGAAGTAAACCCAGGAGCATGGAGACTTTGACTTAAACGGAACATGGTGCAGCTGTTACATTCTAGTGGTCGTTCACTGGGTGGCACATGAGGACCCGCAGCAGCACTTACAGAGCTTTTTATAAATTAGTGACACGTTTGTCCCCACCGGCGTGTCCACAGATTATATCGTTGACCCTCTTCCCATTTTCATTGTTGGGAGAGGCAAAAAAGTGGCTGAAGGCTGAGCCACCGAACTCCATAACTTCAAGGAATGACTTGGCTAGGAAGTTCCTTATCAGATTCTTTCCTTCAGGCAAGACTGCAAAGTTGCGAAGTGAGATACTCAGTTTCAAGCAGAAGCCTGATGAGAACTTATATATGGCACAGGAAAGATTCAAGTCATTGTTGAGAGGCTGTCCCCATCACCAGCAATCAAATGAAGTGCTGGCCCATACCTTTGTAGAATTTCTAGACCCACACACAAAAATGTACTAGTCTCTGCATCGGGTGGGCAAGCCTTGGAGAAAGCATATGATGAGTTGTACACTTTGTTGAACAGAATTACAGAAGGAAATCCAGAGTGGCACATCAGCGAGTCATCAAGAGGGGCGGGAAAGAAGATCGGGGTTGATAGAAAGCGAATGGTTTGAATTCCTTGGCAACATGATTAGCTTCGTTCCAACATCAGAAATGATGACTCAGTTCAATAAATGAGTATGCACCAACACCAAGGCCAGGTTAATGCAGTTCAGCAAGCTCTAGTTGGTGTGAAATTTGTGGTATCTTTGGGCACAATGCGGAGAATCTTGTGGAGCCAATCCGGAATCGGTCAATTTTGTTGGTAATATTATAGGAATCGAAATTTTGGGAACAACTCCAGCTTAAGAAACTGGCAGGGCCACCCGAATTTTCTTGGGTGGAAACCAAAAGCAATTATATGCAACCTTAACAACAGCAGTATCGCGCGTCAAGGCGGCAGAATGATGGGCAAGTTAGCAGCGGCATTGAGGCTGCTGAGAAAATTATGGGACGAGAATGGTTAGCGGAAAATCAGGCAGGATGGCAACAGACTTGTGGGCAAATAGCCACCCACAATCTTGAAAAATAAGTGGGTCAGATAGCAGCTACTCAAAACATGAGGCCGCAAGGATTGCAAGCGACGGAGATCCTAACCCCCGGCGAGATCAATGCCGCTCCCGATCTTAGAAAGCGGAAAGCAATTAGTTGATGTAGTGCCTAAGAGCTGAGAAAGGAGGTGCAGCCAAGAGTTGGTTAGACCAGGACCATCCACCGACACTGGGCAAATCAGAGTGCTTAGACATAAGATGCGCAACCTTCATTGCAGCCAGCACGAGGAGACCACCACCACCACCCTTCCCTCAGAGATTCAAAAAGAGCAAGGAGGAGGAATGTTTCAAAAAGTTCTGCGAGAGTTTCAAAGAACTTCATATAAGTACTTACTCGTGATGTCTTGCAGGGAATGCCCAAGTATGCTAGATACTTGAAGGATGTGATGGCGAACAAAGTTAGATTGGGGGCGTCAGGCTTGTAGCACTGGCGAGGAGTGCGATCCACGGGGTATTGAGCAAAATGCAAGAAGCAAAGACCAGGTTTACCCTCCCTATACAAATTGGTAAAGCTGAGGTGCTACGAGCTTTGGGTGACTTAGGGGCAGCAGTTGATCTAATGCCCCTATCCTTATTCAACACTGCAGGGTTGAAAAACCGAGGCTGACAAAGGTTGATGCTGCGGTGGCGACAGAACAGTGACTTTGATGGAATAATGAGAACATTCTCATCAAAGTAGGTAAGTTTATTATACCTGCTGATTTTATTGTCTTAGATTTTTCAGGTTGATGACCAGGTACACTTAATCTTGGGACGGGCATTCTTGGCCAGCGCTGGAGGAGCGGTGATCGATTTGAAAGCAGGGACCATGAAAATGAGAATTAGAGATGAAGAAGAACTCTTCCGCGTTTGCCAAGAAATGAACCCACATCCACTTTTCTAAAAACCTTTGTCAAGTTAGTGTATTGGCAGAGGATGAGTGTGGGGTGGAGGATTCCACTGAATTGCGGCCAAAGGCAATGTCAAGTGTTTCTTGAGTTTGATAAAGGGCTTCAACTTGAGAAGAAGTTGGAGAAAGGGAGGAACAGAGTGGAGGCTGTTTCCTCTAAACAGCAAAGAAAAGGAGATGGTTCTCGAAAGAGAACCCAGGTATGAGATGTCACAAAAGGGCGATCCGTCGTGCCCTGACGTAAAATAAGCGCTGCTTGAGAGGCAACCCAAGGGTATAGGTACTATTTGTTAAGTTTGATTTTTGTGTTGATTTTGGTATTTTCATTTTTTGTTTGTATTTTTTTTTTGGTGGAAAGTTAGGCTTACAGATGGAGGGAAGTCTGAGTACCGTGGAGGAGGAAGCTAGTGAGCATGGAAGAGAGAAAAAGTGTGGAGTCGACCACCCACTTCGGCCAGTTGAGGAAAAACATGCTTTTTAGCTAGGCCTAAAAGACTCAGAGGGTCTTCTCCACCTCTTTAAATGTTAATTTGATGCTATGAGGACATGGCATGATTCGAGTGTGGGGTGAGGAAAATTTCAAGGGAAATTTCAAAAAATTTCAAAAATTTTTTGTGCTTAACAAATCGTTGGTGAATGTAATGCTTGTGTGAAAAATTAGAAAAATTTGAAAAATTTTTGTGAGTCAAGCATGACTTCATCACCCGTTGATTTTTCTTTGCGGTTCTTTTCCGACAGGAGATCTTTGAACCGAGGAATAAAATTTTTATTTATCTGTATACAATATTTTAGTCATAGTTAGGATTGTTTCTGACAATGGATGACGACCGTCTTGAGGAAAATTAGTCGATAGGATGTCAGTTTTTGAAACCGTAGCTAATTGATGTGATGTTCTTGTTGTGTGCTATATATGATTGTAAGATGCAAGTATGTGTAGTGCTGAAGCATGCAAGTTTATAACTTTGTTTGAGACACTTAGGCTCTTGAATTTGACTCAATATGATTGAAGCTTAATGTTTGAATTCGTGTGATTAGGTGAGCAAGAGTCTGCTGAATGTGTCTTGAATTGAGCATGTGCCATGAGTGTAAAGTTTTTGAGCATTCTGTGCTATTGTGGATTGTCTAGAACTTGCCTAGTGTGTTTATAAAACGAAATGAAGGATGTGGTATTAGGAGAGGATTATGGCATTACTTTGAATAATTAATTTTTATCCCTCATTTTACCTACCTTGAAAAATTAATCTAGATTAGCCCGTTGAGCCTTGAGCCTATTCTTTGATAGCTGCAACATAAGTTTAATCCTTTTATTTCATTAGCCTTGAATTTGATCAAAGCTCCGAAGCGCTTAAGCGAAAAATCCGAAAGAGTAAGGGAGTGAGAAAAGAATGAAAAAAAAAAGAAGGAAAAAGTGGAAGTTGTAGAAGTTGAGAAAAGGACAAAGGTGCACTTGGGTGAAATGGTTGATTATTAGAAAGGAGTGAGAAAACAAGTTAATGAAAAATTATTTATAGAACTCCTTATTAATAAGCCAAAGTGCCTAAATAAGGGGGGAACATAAGAGGAAAAAGAAGATGAAAGGATAAAAAGGTGAAATTAAGGGAAGGAAGTTCGTAATGAGGGCGTGATGTATTAAAGCTCTTAGGAAAATTAGTCACTATTACTGGCCACAATATTTTCTACCTGTACCTAAGTTACATTACGACCTAAAAAGTCCTACTTGATCTTACATTTCTTGTCCTCAAATTATTGGAGTAAAACACTAGAGGCAAGCTTATGGGTCATGACATGATGCATGTGAATTCTTTGTGAGAGTGAGTGTAATTGTATTCATGTACCCACACATGTTGTGATGTAAAAATTATTTTTGTGTGTGAAATTGGGTAACTCTCTTTCCGTGAGGGCACATGTTGAATGAAGGATATAATTCATGTGGGATTTCTTAATCAGTTAATTTGCATGAGTTTGCAATGATTGAGAGTCGATTCTCGATGTTAGGAAGTCTTGGCAGAGTTGTGTTTCATTTCGGTGATTAAATCGTGCATGCTCTATCTTTAACGTGTATCTTAAATAATCATTATAGCCAGAGCTTGAATTGTCTTGCTAAATTAGTTATGTGTGAGACTCCATATGCATGAGATGTAAAGGTTTGTTCGAGGACGAACAAGACTTTAAGTGTGGGGTTGTGATCTTGGGAATAATTGTATGCCCAAGTGCTACTTTATAACTCAATTTAGTCTTGTTTATCTACTTATATATATACTACATTCTCATGTGATTTTTACGTAAATGTGAATATATACTAGCAACATGATTAGTCCTTGTTTTTGAAGGTTAAATGCATTTGAACTAATTCATGATTTGGTGAAGTGGAGGAATGGAATCAAGAGCAAAAGATTGAAATTCAACAAGAAAACAGCAATATCTGGCACCCTGCGCGATAGGGGCCGTCGCACGCTGCCAACGCGGCAACACTTGGCCGAATTGCATGTTTTGGCACATTCCAGTGAGGTACGCGTTACCTCCGTGTCACGGAGTCAATTAGGAGCGTTCAGCTGCGTGACACGTTGATGTTCCACCACAGGCCAAATTTTGCATTTTTTCAGCATAGTATAAATTGGACATAGCTCCTAATTCCAATTTGTCACGATTTTATTCTGGAAAACTACCTAGGAGTGAAGGGAGGAGTGGGAGAACTCATCTAGGGTTTGGAAAAGATTCCTTCTCATATACCAAATTCTTGTAAGTATGTTAGTTTAGCAGTAGTGTAGAATAGTTTTACGAACATGAATGGCTAGAACCCTTCCTCTAGGGTTGAAACCATGAATTATGATTGTGATTTTATGAAATTGTTTTGGAATCAAGTTATTGATTGTTGTTTTCGTCTTGCATTCTGGATTGTTGGTTGTTTTATGATTGATCACCATGAAAGCATATTTGTTAGCTTGGGTAATAGCTTGAAAAGGCATTACCTAGGTCAGGACATGAGAATGTGAGGAGGAGCATGTTTGTATCTCGCGATATAATCTTGTTTTCAGGATAGAAATATACCTAACACCTTGCTTGGTTGACAAATGGGGGTTATTAAAGACCAACGTAGGATATCACATCACCCTCAAGAAAGTAGTTGTGAGGCTAAGTTAAAGTTAAATGGTTAGACGCACGAAAGTCCCAATCGTTTCTAGCAAACCACAACATAATTGATTGCCCTTGAACTAGAAATTAGCATCCTCACTCACAGTGATGCGATGAGGGCTAGATTGCCGTGTTTAGAGGCTCGAAAGACCATGAACATACAATTCCTAATTTATGTGAAATAACAATTGATAGTTCCATGCTTAACCCATTGCAAAGCGTAGTATCGCATGATTATCTGGTTTAACTCTATGTTGCTCCTAGAGTAATTTCAGAATATTTCATTAACCAAACCTAGACTTAATTATTCTCCATCGAAAATGTATATAACCAACACTTTAGGTATTTAAGACCACACTACAAATGGATAGTTAGAAGATAGGTCCGGTCACGTAAGGTTCGACAATCCGGTTCTTAAAGAGCCACTATATTACTTGCACGACCCGTACACTTGCGGACGCGCTCGATTCGAACGTCAGAGCTAAGTGTTTCTCCAAGATAGATCTCAAGTAAAGGTATCACTAGATGAAAGTTACAAGAGAGGATATTATAAAAACGGACTTCAAAACACAATATAGATGTTATGAGTTCTTTGTAATGTCTTTTAGATTGACTAATGCTCAACAATTTTTATGGACCTCATAAATAAGAGTATTTGGAAATTTATCAATATGTCTGTAATTTTTTATTAATGATATCTTTGTATAGTCCCATGGTGAGAGGGAGCATGCAGATCATCTCAGAATAATTAATTCACAAACACTTAAGCTTAGAAAACTTTATGATAAATTTTGAAATGTGAATTTTATTAGATTAAATGGACTTCCTAGGCCATATAGTTTTCAAGGAGGGTATCATAGTTGATTTTCAAAAGACTAAAGTTGTAAAAAGTTGGCCTTGACTCACAACTCTAATAGATATTAAAAACTTGTTGGATCTAGCTTTTTAGTACAAAATGTTTATAGAGGTTTTCCTCTATTACATCCCCAATGACCAAATTGACTTAGAAGCACCGTCAGTGGTATGACACTTGTGAAAAGTTTTCAAGAAGAGTTGAGAACGAAGTTGACTTTAGCACTTATTTGATGCTACCAAAAGGACCGTGGGTTTGTAGTGTATTATGACGCTTCAAGTATTGGTCTAGGTTGTGTATTCATGTAGCATGGGAAGGTAGTAGCTTATGCATCCTGACATCTTAAAATTCATAAGAAGAACTATCCGGCCATGACTTTGAAGTAAGAAATTGTAGTGTTTGTGCTAAGATTTGGCATCACAACTTATGGTGAGCATGTTGATATTTTCGTGGCACTTATGGAAGATCCTCTAGTACATTTTCAAACAAAGGTAGTTGAATCTCAGGCGGGAGATTACTTGAGTTACTCAAGGAATACGATGTTAATATTCTCTATCATCTATAGAAGGCAAATAATATAGTAGCATATTCCCTTAGCAACTGTCTATGGAGAGTTTGGCTTATGTTGAAGACGGAAAGAAAGAGATGATTAAAGATATTCATAGGTTGGAAATCCTGTGAGTTTGACTTATGGGCTTGAAGGATGGCAGTATGGTTATCTAGAATATGTTTGAAACATCCCTAGTTACTATAGTGAAAGAGAGAGATTAATTCTCCCATATTGCTCTAGCTTAGGAAGAATCTACAATAATGTCTATCAAATAAGGGATTTATTACTTTAGGTACAAAAGCATATTATATGTTTTAGATGTTTATGAGTTGTTATACCCTGGAAACTCAAAGATCGAACCCGGGAGTTGAAATAGGAAAAAACAGAAAATTTGTGTTCCAAATGCAGAATGATTCGTTGGATGACTCGTGGGCTGAGGTGACTCACGGGGAAGGCCAGTGAAGAGAAAGCGAGAAAGTTGGAGGATTAGGGTTCCCTATGGGTGAGGAGCGACTCGTGATCGATCACCACGAGTCATTAGGTCAGCCGTGGGGTAGAGGTGTGTGAGAAGTTGAAGAGGTAAACCGAGGCCTTGCTTTTTCTGGGGAGCAAACCACAACTCGTTAGATCAGGCAGCAGGTCGTGGTGTGAGTCGTGGGGTGACTTGTAAGTAAGTGATATGATAGAAGCGGTGGCGATTGGTGACCCACGAGTCGTGGTCGCCCATGACGAACCGTTATGTGATCGGTTATGAGCCCAGGTGTTTTGACAAGCAGTGTACTCGACAAGCATCATGACGAGTCGTTTGGGCCAGTGACGAGTCATTAGGTCGTCGTTAGGACCACCTGACAGATTATTTTTGCGAATTTAGTAAGGGTCTTTTCATAAATCTGTTTCTAAGACTATATTACATCGTTTAAGGCTCAATTTAATAGGGTTTTAAGAGGGAAAACCTATTCTAAGCTAGTTCATTCCATGCATGCAAACTTGAGAGGTTGAAGAGGTGATTCAAGGTTATTTTTAAGGGTTTCCATTGGAATCTCATCTTGGGAAATTAGAGAAGTGGTAAATCATCCCTCCTAGGTATGTAGGGTTATAAGTGCGTGTCTCCTTCCCACACCATACAGAATTCTATCAAATCATGAAAATTATCAATGATCAAGTATGGGGTTTTGATGAATTGCATAATTCTTCAATCTCTATACATAGGTATATTTAGATTATGTTCATATTGATGAATTGTGAAGCTTGGGTAGATTTTAAATTATTTTCAATCAAATATTGTGTTTTCAAAATTGTGAAATTTAATGCCCATAGATAGAGTTCATGAAGAAGAATGATGATGAATATATAATGAGATAAGGTTTTGATGATGAAAAACATGTTTCTAAATCTACCCATGATTGTGATATTGTTTTCAAAATGAATCGAAGTGAATCCAAGTATGGTAAAGCTTTGGGAAATGCCTACATGTTGATTTAAATAATAATTTTTCCAAAATAAGCTTACCATATTGTTTGGAGCAAAAATATCCCAATTTTCATATTATTAGCTTGTGGTATGTTTAAAATTAAAGCTTCTCATATGCATAAGTTCATAATTGAGATGTATGTCATTATTGAGCTTTGTCAAAGGACAATGTTGAGCTTCATTTTCATAAGATGTCGAGTCTATGCATGATTTCATTATTGAGCTTTGTCAAAGGACAATGGTTGAGCTTCGTTTCATACGATGTTGAGTTATGCATGATGTCATCTTGAGCATCGTCAATATACGATGTTGAGCTTTTTGTTATACGATGTGAGCATTGCATGTTTGGGAGAAAAGTCTAGCACCGAGCGGGCTAAGGATCGATCACCCTATGCCCCAGAACTATGCGCCAACGTAGGTTGATACTAATATAATATTGGGACCTCCCTTGTGAGCTATCCCCGGCCCAAATGGCCCATGAGCTTGATATCGATATCGTAGTGGCGTCCTTAGCCCTAGAAAAGTTTTGGACGGATCTACCCACTTGAGTGTAATAGTTGGGACCACGTAAGCTCTATCATGGTATGTCGGTTAATTGACGAGTCTCCCATTGTCTATAAGATTCAAATTTTCTACATATTCGTACTCATGATTATTCTTTAAGCATGCATGTTCTAAAAGCAATGTTTGACTCATTGTTCATCTTTCATCATAAATGTTATGTTTCAGCTTTGAGTCATACGAGTTAGTCATGATGTTTATAAAGCTATGCAGGGTCATGTCATGATAAGATTGAGACCCAGGATGAATGCGTAGCCCTTATTCTTAGACTTATCTTATGGATATGTTATGAAATATTTTAAATGATTTATTTTACTTAAGCAATTTTTCTTATCTTGCATACTGTTACATTCCACATACTGACCGAAAACTTTCTATGTTATATCATTTCATGATACGGGACACAGCTCACGGCTTGACCTTGCTCTTGAAGCCGGCTTTCGGAGTTAGTATCTGCTCGAATTGGTGAATCCTCATCCTTCGGGGGCTAGACTATCATTTTTTTCTTCATCATTTCTAGTTTCAGTATTGTTGAGTTAATTAGGGTCTTGTCCTCAGCTCATCTAGACTAGAACCTTTTCAGACTTATATATGTGTTAGCTTCGGATGTTTCGATGTTATGTTGAATCAGACTTCCGCTGAGTTATATTGATGTTTTCTTAAGTTTATCAGGTGGATTAGATGTATGCTTATGCCATGGGTTGACATGGGGTATCTCAGGATCACTGTCCTGTGTCTATGATCCGGGCCTCCGTTCGGTTCGTGAAAAACTTGGTATCGAGCCATAGGTTTTGATGTGTCTTAGGGATTCTGAAAGCCGCGTTAAGTTGAGTCTTTTTCATGGGTGCGAAGCGCGCCACACTTATGATGAAGAGGCTACTAAACGTTTAGGAAATTTTCCCTTCTTTCATGATCTATGTTGTGCGATGAAAAGTCTTTCTATCCTTCTAATTCGTGCCAATCACGATTGTAGAATCATAGCTCCCCGAAAATGAATAGAAGGAGGAATGGAGGCGGTGAAGGACACGAGAACGAAAATATTATATGCAGCAGCTAGCCCCACCAGTTTAGGGGCCTCAGGCACCGGAGCCAGCCACTCATGCTGAGTTTCAAGCCAATATTCAGATGCTTGCGCAGGCCTTGGCCACTGGGGTCAGTGCTTCGAGGTCGTTGCGCATGTTCATAAATGGCAATGCAGCGGCAGCCAAAGTCAGAGACTTCTTGAGGATGAACCCGCCGGAGTTCTTGGCGTCCAAGGTAGGTGAGGACCCGCATAATTTCTTTGATGAGAAATTTCAAGATCACCCGATTAATGGGGGTGAGTAGTGTTGATTGCATAGAGTCGGCCTCCTACCAGTTGAAAGGGGTTTTGCATGGTTTTGCCAATGGGAAGGATAGCAGGGTCGCAGGAGTCAGGTGGGAGGAGTTTCAGGTTGCATTCTAGATCGGTTCCTTCCCTTGGGAGATGAGGGGACTGAAGGCAGCCGAGTTTGCTTAACTGAGCATGGAAGGATGACAGTGCAGAGTATTCCCTTGAGTTCTCTCCTATCGAAATATGCCTTGAAGTTAATGGCTGACCGGAAGGCGCGGGTGAGCAGGTTGTTCATGGTATAGAAGGGTATCTAGACAAGGAGTTTCAAATTGATATGCTTCACCAGTATATGGACTTTCCTCACGTGATGTTGTACACCAAGCAAATAGAGGAGGCACATTCGAGAAGAAAAGAGGCTAGAGGGCGGGGACCGAGGATCACGGAGTTCTCTCGGTAGAGGTCCGGAGTGGTGGACACCGACAGCGGACTAACAGAGATCTTTTTAGGCATCTTCGGCATTGAGTGTTCCATCTAGGCTTGAACATGAATAGAGGGCGAGTGTCGGGCTCGAAGGGCCAGAGCAGCGAACTCGCAGATTCTAGCATCCCATCTTGTCGCGAATGTGGTCGGGGCCATGCGGGCGGTGCTTGGCAGGTTGGTGCTTGTTTTGGCGTGGAGCAGCAGACACATGCCGGTGTATCAACAGCGAGGCAAGATCGGGCCGGGTGCCCGAGGCTGGCTATTAGTTCAGCAGCCCCTCTCACACGCTCGGCAATCAAGAGGGCATCTCTAGCACAGCTGGTGGTCAGCGCGAGCAGATTATGCATTAGCTTCCCATTAGGAGCTTGAGTCTCCCTAGATGTGGTGCGGTATGTTGCAGAAGTTTTCCATATTGATGTCTATGCTTTGTTAGATCAGGGGCCACCTTGTCTTTTGTGAAGAGCCATATGTAGCCAGTAGCTTCGGAGTTAGTCCGATGTCTTGTCGGACCCTTCTATGATTTCCACTCCAGTAGGTGACTCGGTTATAGCTAAGAACGGTATATAGAGGTTTCCCAGTCTCGATATTTCATAGGTCACCTCCTTAAACATTAGAGTTAGCCATGATCGATTTCGATGTTATTCTCGACATGAATTGGCTATTTGCATGTTATGCTTCAGTTAATTGTAGAACCCGAGCAGTGGAGTTCAGATTTCCGGGTAAAGGCAGTCTTAGAAATGGAAGATTAGTTCAGCTATGCACGTAAGTCGTTTTATTTCCTACCTTAAGTCTAGGAAGATGATTTCTAAGGGTGGAATGTACCATCTAGTTAGGGTTAAGGATGTCAAGTCCGAAACCCGACTATCAGTCAGTTCCAATAGTACGAGAGTATCAGGAGGTCTTTCTGATGATTTCTGAGTGTCCCTTCCGAGCGGGAGATCGATTTCAGCATAGATCTTCTTCACGACACGCAGCCTATATCTATTTCTCCCTAAAGAATGGCTCAGCTGAGCTAAGGGATTGAAGGACCTATTAGATAAGGAATTTATTAGGCGAGTAAGTCTCCATGGGGTGCACCAGTCCTATTCGTTCAGAAGAAAGATGGTTCTCTTCGGATGTGCAGTGATTATAGGTAGTTGAACAAGGTGACCGTTAAGAACAAGTATCCGCTACCCAGGATCGATGATTAGTTTGAACAGTTTCAGGGTGCCAAGTGTTTCTCCAGCCCGATCTCAGATTCGGGTATTACTAGCTCGGGTTCGGGAGAGTGACATCCGAAAACCGCCTTTAGAACATGGTATGGTCACTACGAGTTTGTTGTTATGTTTTTGGACTAACCAATGCCCTGCAGCTTTTATGGATCTTATGAACGGGGTGTTCAAGGCATATTTAGACATGTTTGTGATTGTGTTTATCGGCGATATCCTCATATACTCTCAGAGAGCGAGGAGGAGCATGCCGCTCACTTAGAGTAGTGTTTCCAGACCCTCAAGGATCATCATTTGTATGCAAGTTCAGCAAGTGTGAGTTTTGGTTGAACTCAGTTTTATTTTTGGGCCACGTGTTATCAAGTGAGGGCATAAGGGTAGATTCTCAGAAAATCGAGGCGGTGAAGAATTGGCCCAGACCAGTCAACCCATCGGATATCAGGAGCTTTTGGGCTTAGCGAGTTAATATCAGAGGTTCATTGAGGGATTTTCATCTGTGCAGCACCTTTGACCAAGTTGACTCGGAAGAAGGTAAAGTTCAAATGGTCGGAGGCTTGTGAGTAAAGCTTCCAGGGTGAAAGGAGCCGACTCACTTCAACACTAGTGTTGACCCTACCCGAGGGTATGGATGGTTTTGTGGTGTATTGTGACGCTTCGAGAATAACACTAGGGTGTGTGTTGATGCAGCATGGGAAAGTGATGGCATGCCTCAAAATGAGTTGAAAGTCCATGAAAATGCAACCGTGATCTTAAGTTAGCCGCGGTGGTGTTCGCATTGAAGATATGGCAACATTACGTATGTGGTCATGTGGATGTATTCACGGATCACAAGAGCTTTCAATATGTGTTCACGCGAAAGATCTCAATTTTCGACAAGGAGGTGGTTGGAGCTACTTAAGGACTACGATATGAGTGTTCTTTACCACCCGGGTAAGGCTAATGTGGTAGCGAACGCACTTAGTGGACTCTATATGGAGAGTGTGTCCTACGTGGATGAGGGAAAGAAAGAGTTGGTGAAAGATGTCCATTGACTTGCAAGGATGGGAGTTATATTGAACGACTCAAACCGATGGCGGTGCTGTGCAGAATAGATCAGAATCATCCTTGGTGACGGTTGTGAAAGCCAAACAAGATGAGGATCTGATTTTGGTAAAGTTGAAGGAAGCCGTTGGAAGTCAAAAGGTGGAGGTTTTCTCCCAAGGGGGAGATGGTGTGCTTCAGTATCAGGGTCATTTGTGTGTTCTGGACGTTGATGATTTGAGAGGTCGGATATTACACTTAGGCACATGGATCAGGTATTCCATCCATCTGGGTGCCACCAAGATGTATCATGATCTGCGGGAAATATATTGGTGGAACGGCATGAAGAGGGATATTGCGGGAATTCGTAGCCAAGTGCCCCGAGCTGTCAGCAAGTGAAAGTTGACATCAAGGCCGGGGGAGGCGTACTTCGGGATGCTTGTTCTACTTGGAAGTGGGAAGAGATTAATGGATTTCATTATAGTCCTTCCCCGTGCTCATACCGGCAATACGACTCCATTTGGGTGGTGGTCGACGGATTGACCAAGGCTGCACACTTTCTGTCGGTCAAAACCACGGGTTCAAGGGATGATTATGCCAAACTATAAATCCAAGAATTGGTGAGATTTCATGGAGTTCCCTTATCTATTGTCTCATGCGGGTACTCGGTTTACCTCTCGTTTTGGCGGTCTTTCCAAAAAGGGCTTGGAACTCAAGTTAAACTCAGCATAGCGTTCTATCTTCAAACAAATGGTAAGGTGGAGCATACAATTCAAACTCTCGAGGACATGTTAGAGATTGTGTGATGGACTTTCAAGGAGTAAGTTGGGATGATCACTTTGCCTCTCATCGAGTTTGCTTACGATAAAAGCTATCACTCCAGCATCTAGATGGCACCTTTCGAGGTTCTTTATAGGTGAAGGTGTAGATAGCCCATTGGATGGTTTGAATTTGGTGAGGCAGCTATAATAGGGCCTAATTCGATTCATGAGTCCATGGTGAAGGTTTAGTTGATAAGTGAAAGGCTGAAAACTGCTCAGAGTCATCAAAAGTCATATACGGATGTGAGAAGGAGAGAGTTGGAATTTGAGGTGGATGATTGGGTATTTCTAGGTATCTCCCATGAAGGGAGTCATACAGTTTGGGAAGAAGAAAAATAAGTCGCTATTTGATCCCTACCAGGTTGTGAAGAGAGTTGGTAAAGTAGCGTATGAGTTGGACTTTCCATCAGAGTTATCCTCAGTTCATCCTGTCTTTCATGTATCGCTTTTGAAAAAATTGCTTGGGTGATTCATACTTTATTTGTCCCGGTGGAAAGCGTTGGTGTAGGTAGCTCGGTTATGAAATTCGGTTGCAATCTTGGATCGTCAGGTTCGGAGGCTAAGGAACAAAGTAGCCTCGATGAAGGTGCTATGGAGGAATCAGCATGTTGGGGGAGCGCGTGGGAAGCTAAAGTGGCTATGATGGATAAATACCCCCACCTATTCCTTATGGGCTCAATTTCAGTTTGAGGTATCAGTTTTTTCCCTAATTATTTAATCATTTTCCATGTTCAGTTCATGTGCACAAGTTTGATTTACGACATGATAGATGTATGTGATGTCTGAATTCAGTTCAGTTATCTTAGTTCTTCTCATAGTGCGTCATTCGCAATTTTCAATTTAAATGATCAGTGTTTGCATATGATGATTTCATGTGTCTGACTTTCTGTGTGTGTTTCTAACATTCCAGGATGAATGTTCCCAAAGGGAAGAGATATGGTTATACCCCGGGAACTCAAATATTGGAACCGGGGTTGAAATGGGGAAAATTGAAAATCTATGTTGCAGGTGCAGCTTGAGGCCGTTGGACGAGCTAGTGAGATCAGCCCATGAGTCGTCAGGTGACTCGTAGGGAAGGCTAGTAAAGAGTAGGAAGTTGGAGGATAAGGGTTCCCCACAGGTGAGAGAACGACTCGTGGTTAGTCACCATGAGTCGTTAGGTCCTCCGTGGGGTAAGGGTGTGTGAGAAATTGAAGAGGTTAACGAGTGTAATTGGCGGAGCAGACCACGACCCGTTAAGTCCAGGCAATGAGTCGTGGTGTGAGTCGTGGGTGACTTGTAAGTAAAGTTATATGATAGAAGTAGTGTACTTGACGATTGGTGACCACGAGTCGTGATGCCCATGATGAAGCAGATTATGTGATCGGTTATGAGCCCAGGTGTTTTGAAAAGCAGGGTACCTGACGAGTAACATGACGAGTCGTTTGGGCCAGTGACGAGTAATTAGGTCGTCCGTTAGGACCACCTGACAGTTATTTTTTACGAATTCAGTAAGGGTCTTTTAATAAATCCTAAGTTTCTAAGACCTATATTACGTCGTTTAAGGCTCATTTTATAGGGTTTTAAGAGGGGAAAACCTATTCTAAGCTAGTTCATTCCATGCATGCAAACTTGAGAGGTTGAAGAGGTGATTAGAGGATTATTTTTAAAGGTTTCCATTGGATTCTCATCTTGGGCAATTAGAGAAGTGGTAAACATCATCCCCTCCCGGTATGTAGGGTTATGAGTGGGTGTCTCCTTCCACTCCCATGCCCAATTTCTATCAAACCATGAAAATTACTTATGATAAAGTATGGGGTTTTACCCAATTGCATAATTCTTCAATCTCTATACATGGGTATGACTAGATTATGTTCATATTGATGAATGTGAAGCTTGAGTAGATTTTAAATTGTTTTCAATCCAAAATGATGTTTTATAAATTATGAAATTTAATGCCTACGGATGAGGAGTTCATGAAAGAAGAGAATGATGATGAATGTACGATGATGATGAGTTTGATGATGAAAAACATGTTTCTAAAGCTACCCATGATTATGATATTGTTTTCAAAATGAATCGACTAGATCCAAGTATATATGAGTAAACTTTGGGCAATACCTACATGTTGATTTAAAATGATGATTTTTCAAAATAAGCTTACCACATTATTTGGAGCAAAGTCTCCCAATATTTCATATTATTAGCTTGTGGTATGTTTTAAAATTAAAGCTTCTCATATGCATAAGTTCATAATTAAGTGTATGTCATTATTGAGTTTTGTCAAAGGACAATCTTTGAATTCATTTTCATATACGCATGTTCGGGTGTTTGGTAATTACACGCAAGTGCACTTGGTCGAACAAGTAGTAAAAAGTGGCTTGAAACCAAGCCAATCCCGATCCCACAGGGACAAAGCCAAGGTACTAATTAACTTAAGTGTTAATGACACCATCTTGTAGAGCAATATCAAACAATCAAATAATTAATATTTTGAGAGTTTGAGTTTCTAATTTATAAGAATCTAAGACAAAATTATAAAGTGAGTCTAAACTATAGTAATGAGCAAGATGAGGTTAAAACGAACATGCAGGGAATTAATTTATCAATACAATTCAGTTAATCTTTCCTTCGATTGCTAGTCAAGAATTATTGCCTATGGATTGGAAATTTCGTCTCTTATCCAACTTAAGAATCATGAACCTTTAATCTACATTTCTGTGATAAAAGAATTCATGTTCTAGCCATACATTACCGATTCCTTAATTAACTAATAAGACTTTCAGATATATTTCTATATTAAGATAACCAAATCAATTCTCAATTTACCAAACTAAGAAGAGATCATATCCTACCAATTCACATCTTTCCAATTTCTTTCCTTTTCAAAATCAAAATTGGACTTTTAGATATACATTAAATTGAAAAACATTAATGCAGTAAGAACAAGAATTGATAGAACAACCATTGAAGAAAAGATAAAAACTGAAATGATCGACAATTACATTCCACGACAATTGTTCTTAACCTCAGCAAGAAGTGAATTTAGCCACTCATTTGTGGATTAAACATCATTAAATAAGTATAAATCATTCAAACAATTGAGATAAAAGAAAAAGAGATGAAAAGAACCCTAAAATTTTCGTCCCCTCAACTGCCTGTAACCCACATTCTTGCTCAACTAAATTAGAATGTTTTAAAAATAAAACCTAAGTGTGCTATTTATACTATTGAGAATTTTTCCCGAAATAACAAGCAACGTGGCACTGGGTGTATCGCGGAGCACTCCACTGTGCCACGGGTATCGCGGACCCTCTCTGGAATTTGGCTCCTCAGAAATTTCACCTCAGCGTGCCACGGCTTGCATCGCGGGCCACCAGCCAGCGTGTCACGGTCTATCGCGCACCTACAAAATTTGAGGTTCTAGGTAATTACAATCAACGTGACACGGAGTGCATCGCGTGGCATTGCTCCGTATCACGGAGGTAATGCGAGCCTTCACTGAAATTGCCAAAATAAAATCACCCGAGGGCGAATGCTTCCGCGATAGCAGCGTGACCGCGGCTCCATCGCGGAGCCCTTATTTTTGCTGCTCTTCCTTGTCCTTTTCTACTCCTTGTTTCCAAGTCCATTCCCGATCTTTACCAACATATATCTTAGCTTCCCAAAATTCCATTTTACCTGCAAATCAACATTAATCATGTTGGTTAGTATAAATCATTTAACTACAAATCACATAGAGAATGTACACATAGCGATCGATAAACAAGGCGAAATGAAGCATTTGAGTATTACTTGGGCATGCAATTCTGCCCAAGATCACTTACCCCACACTTAAAACCTTGTTCGTCCTCGAGCAATACTCTCTATCTCCATGCAATTGACACCCATGCATAGCTACTTTGGCTCGACAATTCCAGCTACGTACCGATTATTTAATATAGCAAATCATCAAGAAAACATGCATGGTCTCATCAATACAATGAAATACACCACATTAAGAGCCTCCTATACTCAATAATCGACTCTCAATATCAACAAACTCATACAAATTAGTTGATCAAGACATCTGACACAAATTTTAATCTCTCGTCCAGCATGTGCCCTCTCACAACACAAGAGAATCTCCCCATTTGCAATCATATGATTTCCAAAGCATTACATATAGGGTATATGAACACGATTCCGCTCTCTCTCCCAAGAGATTTCACATGCATCATGTCATGAACCTTAGGCTTGCCTCTAGTGTATTACTCCACTAATATAAGGACGCGTGGCGCAAAGATCACGTAGGACTTAACGGAGGTTGTAATGTAAGCTAAGAAACTAGTAAATACTGGGCTAGCCAATATTAGCAACTAGCTTCCTTAGCGCTTTTCAATACATCCACCATCATTATGGGCATTGTTTCTTCCTTCATCCTCTCATTCTTGAAAGTTTTCTTTGTTTTTGTTCCCATTTCTTTCAGCATACTCGACTTACTAACAAAGATTAGTTATACATCTTTATTTTATTTAATTTCAGAAAGTGCACCTTTGAACTTTTCTTTGCTCACCACTTCCGCTTTTCCTTTCTTTTTCACAATTCTCACTCCTTTACACTGTGAGAAAATTGTTTTTCTTGAGCGCTTAAGAGTATTGGATCAAATTCATAGCTAATGAAAAGAAGGGATTAAGCTCGGTTTGTACCTCTTCAAAAGAAAAGAAAAAAAATAGGCTTAAGTAGCTCCAATGGGGCTAACTAGGATGTACATTCAAGGTAGGTATGATAATGGAAAAACTTTCGGTTTAATAAAAAAAATGCCTACATCCTTTCCTACAATACACATCCTTCATTTCGTTTAGTACACACACCAGGCAAGTTCTAGACCTTCACAATAGCATGGAATAATCGAAACCTCACCTCCCTCACTCGTACACATGCTCAACTCAGACATATTCACAGACTCTTCAATCGGCTAATCACAAGGAATTCACTATTAAGCCTCGATGACACCGAATCGAACTCTATGGCCCTAGAGTATCTCAACATGTTTACACATTTGCATGCCTTCATACGAATCACCTTTGCAACTTAATATCATGTACAACACATAACAAGAATTCAAAACCATGAAGTAGCGGCGTTCGGGAAACAAGCACAAGAAAAGAAAATAAAGAAAAAACTACTCTTATCGACTATATTTCCACTTAAAACGGTCGTCATCCATCCATCGCAAGGGAACGGTCACTATCTACAACTTCGGTTCAATGGGACTATTCTCGGTAAAGCACTGAAAACAAAGCCGAGAAACCCAACATAAAGAAATTCAACAAAAATTTGAAAAATATTTACACAGCAACCAACCAACCAACAACTGCTCAACACGGCACATAACAGCTTAACATTCATTACAACACCAGCAATTATAGACACACCACACAAAGTCACAGGGTCACATTTTCACCTGCACAACACACAACATAACCATAAACAAAAATGAAGCAGATGGCACCTAGCTACTCCCATCCCACACTTAAATGTTCTTGTCCCAGTGTTCACATAATTTCAACATATCACAAGGTAGGTGGTGAAACTCCTTGATCAATCAAGTACTCAACGGTTCGTCGAGTGTCGTTGCCTCGTCTCCCATATCAGAATCGCCCCCGCCGTCCTCGTCTAAATCAACATCTGAGTCCTCGCGGCGTGTCTCCTCAGCGGTGGGGACATCATCATCTACAGGCTCCACAATGGCCTCACGCATAGAGCCGGGCATTCTCGCCGAAGGAGTAATCAAGAATCAGCTGCCACAGCTCATCTTCTGTTGCTTGCAGCCTCCCGCCAATGCGCAACGGCAGCATCTGCATCGAACATGCGAGCCATATACTGGTCATCCCAATCATGTCCTTTCGGCTAGTGTGAACTGGCCCATGGTAGTGTCGGGTGCCTTAGTTTTGGTGACATCCAAGGCACGCCTATCAATTTGTGGGATGTAATCCAGGGCCTCCTCCTCGATATTATGGCCCCTTAGGAACGTGGTAAGAAAACCACCGAACCTGTACCTGTGACCTTGATGTAGTCGGGCTATCTTCATGGCAGAGATGATCACCGCCCCAACATTTATCTCCAGCCCTTCATCGAGGCCACACCAAGCAGACTCGATCCCGAGTGACATCTGTATGTGCACCCCGGGATCAAGCAGCGAAGCACACAATTTTCAGCCAAATAGGCTTCCCTGTTCATCTGAGAGTAGGGCAAAGTTTGATGGTAGCCCCTCTCCTTGTGCCTCTCCCCGTGCTATCGAACGGGCTCCACATAGAGTGCATTTGATGTCCGCATAAGGTGGAGTGATGTTCAACTGCCGGAGTACATGGGCGTCTGTGTCCCATTGCCCCCAATATAGCATTCAAATGATGGGGCTCAAAAGTGACAGCCTGACCCTGATCTTGATAGTGTGACTGCGGAGGTCGGGTTCGATTGGCATAAGACTCCCGGATCAAATGAGTGCACTCCTGGGCTCTTTGAAGATGAAGTTCGGCCTAGCGGTGTCAATCGGTGTACGATCCGCAGGAGTGTAAGCTCCCTTGGCTCCATACTAAATTTTCTCCTCTGGGAAGTATTTGGTTTCTTTGTGTTTTGCGTACAATTTCTTTCCCTCATCTGTCACCAATCAGTTCCGTATTGTATGCGGCGTTGGCCTCGCGGAACCGCTGGTGCTGTTGGAACTGTTGTTCCTAATCTAACTCTTTTCCTGCTGGCGCCCGATGTGGATGCGCACTTACCCATGTCTTGTCTGCCTGACATTGTTCCTGCACATTTACATACAATCCCAATGTTATTCAAATCATAACTAGCTATGACTAAGGTTGGGTTTAGTTGGTTCACCCCACACTTAGTCTTTAGCCGCACTCAAACCAATTCGGCAAGCCATTCATTATTTCCCAATTTTTACATTCAACATGCTTAGTGCCTTCATATAAGTCGATGGAAAAATTACTGTGTACTACTCAGACTTCGTACAATGAATAAAAATGTTGCCATCGATTCCATTTCATCATCATAGCACTTAGCCCAATTTTTTCAATAACAACCTATGCAATTCACCACTTTCATTTCGAAAACCCCTTGTCTACTTAGAATATTCAACTTAAATCACAAATCATTCACTTCACCAAACATGCACAACCCAATCTTTTCACATTTTCAAACAAATTTAGTCTTCTTCCTATTCAATTTCCAACCTAGCTACCAATTCGAAAAATTCAATCAAACATGCATTCATCGAGTTCATATACACACAACGATACTATGAACATCAATCAATCATAACTTACATGAATTCAAGCTTAATTCTCACTTAGGGCAAGGTTTACTCACCATACATGTTCAAGAATTGAAAATTCAAGCAAAAATGAGGTAAAGTTCAAGAACATACCTTTAATCGAAGAAAACTCGAAGAAAACTTGTGCCTAGGTCCGTGTCACGTTGGGAGGAGGGGAATTTGGGTTTGTGTCGCGGAGGAAGGAAAATAAGAGAAAGAAATGAGGAAATTGGGGTTTTTAAATTGATATTTCGCGCGGTTACCCGGTGACCCGGCGTGACCCGGCCAGCGAAATAACACTCAACGTTCCGCGGAGGTAACGCGGAGCACCTCCGTGACACGGAACCATCGCGCCAGTGTTCTAGAATTTTTAAAATTTCCGAAATAGGCTGCAACATGTCACACACACGGAGGTAACGCGGAGCACCTCCTTCATGACACGGGCTCCCACTCCGCGTGAAGCTCACTGTAATGCCAATTTTATTTTTCTCACCTCGATTTTTTTTCCTTTGCACTTCTTTGCATTTTTGCCCTCCGTTCCACCTGAAAATCATTTCACCACAATAAATTTGTTAGAATTCATAGGTTTCAACATAAAATATTTTTAATTACAAATTATAAAATTTACATATTTTTTCTTTTTTTCAAATATTTCTACTCATCTATTACAATAATTTCCCGGGTTGCCTCCGTGCAGCGCTGATTTACCATCGCGGCTCGATGTCATTCACGTTCAATCATCCTCTAGAGTGATGGACGTCTTCTCTTGATAACGTCCTCACCCCAATAATGCTTACCCCGCTGCCCATTAACTAAGAACATGGCATTCCGATCTTCTTGCCACAACTCACTGCCCCGTGCGGGTCATTCTTACTACCTCAAACGGCCCTGACCATTTGGACCGCAATTTTCCTGGAAACAGCCTCAATCTTGAATTGAATAGCAATACTTTCTGCCCTAACTCAAAGATCCGATGCACCATATGCTTATCATGCCACCTATTTGTTTTCTCTTTGTAGCACTTGGCACTTTCATAAGCATGCCAGCGAAACTCATCAAGTTGACTAGTTGCATCAACCTCTTCTTACCCGCTAGCTCTAGAACCATGTTCAATTTCCTCACGGCCCAGAAAGCTCGGTGTTCTAGCTCCTGACCCAGATGACACGCCTTTCCATAGAACAATATGTACGGAGAAGTCCCAAATGGTGTCTTGTACGCAATTCTATAAGCCAATCGAGTTTGCTTGACCAATCACTACGTTGTGCATTCACTGTCTTCAGTAGAATCTGCTTCACTTCTCTGTTAAACACCTCCACTTGCTCCTGGTTTGGGGATGATATGTTGTTGCTACCTTGTGGCGCACCCCATACTTAGCCAACAATTGTGAAGCTGCATTTACAAATGAGCCCCTCCATCGTGTAGTCAATGGCTGGGGTGCCGAATCTGGTGAAAATGTGCTTTTCACAAATTTTGTTACCACCTTGTTGTCATTCTAGGAGCAAGCTGATGTTCCAGCCCACTTTGATACGCAATGCTGGCCACCAGATGTAACGATTACCAAATGACGGGGGAACGGGCCCATGAAATCTATACCCCATACATCAAAGATCTCCACTTCTAATATCTGCTTTGTGATGTATCTCTTGCCTTCTACCAATTGTGCCTGTCCTTTGACATCTATCACACACATTTTACGTATGCCATAGAGTCTCTGAACGGTGTAGGCCAAAAGAAACCTGACTGTAGCACCTTGTGCGCTGTCCGCTCGCCTCCGTGGTGCCCTCCATACAATGAAGAGTGACAACTCCTCAGCTACTTTGCAATCGGCTCTCCGGGGATACATCTTCTCATCACCTGATCCGGTCCCTACTTAAACAAGTACGGCTCATCCCAAATAAAACACTACAATCATGCCTCAACTTTTTCTCTGCTGAGTCGTAGCATCAGGAGTGGATAGACTCCACTCACTAACAAATTCACAATGCGCATACCAAGGGATTTCAGCCCTTACTGCCAAGAGTTGCTCATCTGGGAACTCTTCTTTAATGCTATCACCCTTCCTTCACATGCGACCGGCTTTCCAATCGCGATAGGTGATCTGCCACATGATTCTCGCTCCCCTTTCTATCCTGAATCTCTAGGTCAAACTCTTGCAACAACAAGATCCATCCCTATCGGCTGAGCTTTGCATCCTTCTTAAGCAGAGATACCGAATCGCTACATGATCGGTATACACCACTACTCTAGAACCCACCAAATAGGACCTGAATTTATCAAACGCAAACACCAATGCTAGCATCTCCTTTTCTGTGACTGTATAATTCACTTGGGCAGCGTCCGGTGTTTCATGCATAATGAATAGAATGAAAAATTCTATTCCTCCGCTTCCCCAATACAGCTCCCACAGCCACATCTCTTGCATCACACATTAGTTCAAATGGTTGTTCCCAATCCAGAAAAATAAGGATAGGTGCTTCTATCAATTTCTGTTTCAACTCCTCGAATGCTTTGACACACTCATCATCAAACTGGAACTTCACCTCTTTTTCTAGCAACCTGCATATTGGTCTAGATATTTGAGAGAAGTTCTTAATGAGCTATCTGTAGAACCCTGCATGTCGGAGAAAACTGCGAACACCCTTCACTGACACGGTGATGGTAGCTTTTCAATAACTTGATCTTTGCCCGATGGAGGCCTCCAGCCTTCCTTGCAAGACACTTTATGGCAAAGGACGATACCCTCCTTGACTAAGAAATATTTATTTCTCCCAGTTAAGTACAAGGTTGGATTCTTCACAACGACTAGCACCCTCTCTCAAGATTATGCAAACAAGTAGCAAACGAATTACCGAAAATGAAAATTATCCATAAATACCTCGACAGGAAATCACACCATGTATTGAATCTCTATCAGCCATCTCTGGAATGTGGCGGGTGCATTGTATAAACCAAATGGCATCCACCTGAAAGCATATGTCGATAAGTACATGTGAAAGTAGTCTTCTCCTTTGGTCTCGTTGCTATGGCTAGTTGGTTATAGCCAGAGTACCCATCAAGGAAAACAATATTCCCTGACCAGCCAATCTGTCCAATATTTGATCAATAAGCAGGATAGGATAGTGATCTTTCCTTGGGGCTTCATTGAGTTTTCTTGTAGTCCATGCAAATCCGCCAGCACGTGACTGTGCGTGTAGGGATCAGCTCATTCTTCTTGTTGGTGACCACGGTCATCCCTCCCTTCTTCAGGACACACTGAACGGGGCTGACCCATTCACTGTCTGAAATAGGATAGACCACACCTGCATCAAGCCACTCAAATACTTCTTTCCTAACCACATCCTTCATCATCGGATTCAACCTCCGTTGATGTTGTACAGTTGGCTTTGCTCCTTCCTCCATGAAAATTCTGTGTGCAAAAAGCTGGATTGATACCCCGAATATCTGACATTTTTTTAGACCATTGCTTTCTTCCTCCTCTTGAGAACCACCAATGCTTCCTTTACCTATGCCTCTGTCAATTCAGCGGGGCTAGTGACTGGCAAGTGTCATCTTCCCCCAAAAAGACATATTTCAAATGTGGAGGCAATGTTTTCAACTCCAGTTTTGGTGCTTCCTTAATAGATGGTTTTGGCAATGGTTCCGGGGATATCATTAATGTTTGAAAGTCATGCTTCACGAGATACCATTTTGGTTCATTCAACATTTGCACCATCTCATAGGTATCTCTATCTCAAGAAATGATCAGGGCTTATCGCTTGCTTTCTCATGGATCTCGAGAATCAACTATCTGAAGAATTTCTGCTTGGTTTAGCATTGATTGTTGAAAGCTCCTCGCCGGAAATGGCGGAAGCTTCATGGCCTTATATACATCAAATACCTCCCACTTTGTCATGCGCTCGCATGATTAGCTGCCGCGCAGCTATATCAATCAAGCTTCTCCCGGTTGCCAGAAAGGGCGTCCCAAAATAAATGGGACCGCATCGACTCAAAATCTAAGAGAATAAAATCTATCGGGAATATAAGGAGCCCAGTTGCACTAGCACGTCCTCACAATGCCATCTGGTCTGGCCAAAGAGCGGTCCGCTAACTGCAAGATCACTGTAGTTGGTCTGGACTGCCCAGCTAACTTCTTGAACACCGATGTCGGCATCAAGTTTATGCTCGCTCCCAAGTTACATAGTCCGCGAGCTCGAAGATTACTTTGCTCGATTGTGATCATAATTGTAAAGCTCCCAGGGTCCTTGAGCTTTGTTGAAAACCTATTCTGTATCCGGGAAATTGCACTCCTCAATAACTGCCACGTAGCATATCAGTCAATCTGCTTTTGTTAGCTACACGATGTCCTTGATAAGCTTTGCATATTTCGGCACTCCCTGTAAAAACATCATTAAAGGTAAATTAATGTGTACCTGTTTAAGCACCTCCATGAACTTTTTGAAACAAGTTTCCTCCTTGTGTTTCTTTAATATTTGAGCAGGGGGTGGTGGTCTTCTGCTTCAGCTTCCTTCTCCTTCCCCATTCATCACATCATGTTCCCTATCTTTCTCCATGCTCCTGACTGCTGAGGTGGTCTTTCTGGTTCCACCTCCTTGAGTTGTAATCACTCACTTGTGGTCACTGCATTAACATGGCAGGATTGGGTTAGTGTCACTCGGTAGTCCTCCTCTTGGCCTGGTGTTTTGAGCTAGCTGGTGTCCAAACTGGTACTCAACGCCTTTGTAGCTAGCTAGTTGTTTTTTATGTCTGCTGCCAATTTCACATAATCATCCTGCATTTGAGCTTGGTTGCTATCATTGTTTTAAACATTTACTCACTAGCTGATGGATGGTGGAGGAGGTGCATTATTTCCTCTGTATTGGGGCTGAAATTCTGCTGCCCTTGATTTCTCTGCACACCCTGATTCGAACTCTGCCCTTGATGGCTGTTACTACCCCAAGAGAAATTCGGATGATTCCTCCAATTTGAGTTATAATTATTGTCATGTTCTTGGTGATTATTTCTCTGTACATTCCCAACAAAGTTCTCTGAATCTGGATTTGCACCGCAACACTCAGCTGAGTGTTCATTACTACGACATACTTCACACCAAACCTGCTGCACTACATTGACTGGGGCTTGAGGTTGATTAAAGCTCATACTGCTAAAGTGGGTGTTGAATTGATTTTTGCAAGCGTGATCGACGCAAAACCATCCACCTCAAAAACTCTGCCGCTTTCCTTGTTCCTCCTCTTGAAGAGTCCGCATTCCCTCTAGAGTTCCTGCGAAATACGATTTAACAAAGTATACAGCTCCTCATAAGTCTTTTTAATGCTTGTCCCCAGCTGTTGAGTCCAGCCAAAATTTTGTGTGGGGTTCCAAACCCTCTATGAAAGTATGCACCAGCACATCATTGGACTGGTGATGGTGAGGAAAATCCCGTAACATAGATTTGAACCTTTCCCAAGCTTGATACAGATTCTCACCCTCTCTTTGTTTAAAACTTATAATTTGACTTCTAAGTCTTGCTGTTTTCCCGGATGGAAAGAACATTATCAAGAATTATCTTGCAAGATCATCCCAAGTGGTGATAGAGTTGAAATTGGTTCAGCTTTAAACCAACTCTTTGCTTCCCCCAATAATGAAAATGGGAATAATGTAAGCCTTACATAATCGGATGATACTCCAACGAGGGATGTAAGTGTCACTTATCTCCAAAAAGTTTTGGAGATGTTGTTGTGGATCTTCGTGAGGGAGAACTATGAATTGCCCGCTGGTGTGCAACAATTGCAACATGTTCTGTTTAAGCTCAAACCTCCCTCCTGGCTCTAGTCTGCGAATTACTTGATGCTTAACATTGTTAGCATATGGGATTGCCACTTCGCGAACTGGCCTAGCTGCCATTTTCCTCGGGCACTAACACTGCCCTAACAAGTGGTGGATTGTTGTTTCTCGGGATTGTACGTCTTAGCAACTGCGGCTTCTTCTCTAGAGCTTCCCTTCTTTGATGATGGAATTGTCTTTCCGACTCTAAGTATGAATCCACCAGCTCCTTATCTCTTGCCAGTGTTCAACAAAATTCAATATCTGCAAGAGAAAGGCTAAGATCAAGTTTTCAGCACTTATATAGAATTTGAAAACTAATACTAGAAAACAATTTTACCAATTGCAAGTCCCACGGCAATGGTGCCAAGAAAACTTATTCGGGTGTTTGGTAACTACACGCAAATGCACGGTGGTCGAACAAGTAGTAAAGTGGCTTAAAAGTAAAGCCAAGTATCGATCCCATAGGACTGAGCTACGGTACTGATTAACTTAAGTGTTAATGAAATATATCTTTAAGAATACGGAACAACCAAATAATTAATATTTTGAGAGTTTGAGTTTCTAATTTATAAGAATCTAAGACAAATTATAAAAGTGAGTCTGAACTATAGTAATGAGAAAGCTGAGGTTAAAACCAACATGCAGAATTAATTTATCAATACAAGTGGTTAATCTTTCTTCCAGTTGCTAGTCAACAATTAGTGCCTATGGATTGGAACTTTCGTCTCTATCCAACTTAAGAATCATGAACCTTTAATCTACATTTCTGTGATAAAAGAATTTCATGTTCTAGCCATACATTACCGATTCCTTAATTAACTAATAAGACTTTAAGATATATTTCTATTCTGAATGTAAATCAATTCTCAATTTACCAAACTAAGAAGAGATCATATCCTACCAATTCACATCTTTCCAATTTCTTTCCTTTTCAAAATCAAAATTGGACTTTTAGATATACATTAACATTGGCCAAACATTAATGCAGTAAGAACAAGAATTGATAGAACAATCACTGAAGAAAGATGAAAACTGAAATGATCGACAATTACATTCCTACAATTGTTCTTAACCTCAGCAAGAAGTGAATTTAGCCACTCATTTGTGGATTAATCATCATCAAATAAGTATAAATCATACAAACGAATTGAGATAAAGAAAGATAGAGAAGAACCCAGAATTTTCGTCCCCTCAACTGCTTGTAACCCACGTTCTTGCTCAACTAAATTCGAGAATGTTTAAAATAAAACCTAAGTGTGCTATTTATGCTATTGAGAATTTTCCCGGAATAACAAGCAGCACGGGTGTATCGCGGAGCACTCCCTCTGTGCCATGGGGGTATGGCGGACCCCTCTCTGTAATTTGTCTTAGAAATTGCCTCGGCGTGCCACGGCTTGCATCGCGGGCACGGCCAGCGTGCCATGGTGCTGGCGTGCACCTACACTAGAAATTGATGTCCCAGGTAATTGTACTCAATGTGACACGGAGTGCATCGCGTGGCATTGCCTCCGTGTCATAGAGGTAATGCGAGCCTTCACTGAAATTGCCAAAATAAAATCACCCAGCGAGAATGCCTCCGCGATGGCAGCGTGACACGGCTCCACATCGCGGGCCCTATGTTTGCTGCTCTTCCTTGTCCTTTCCACTCTTGTTTCCAAGTTCATTCCCAATCTTTACCAACATGTATCTTAGCTTCCCAAAATTCCATTTTACCTGCAAAACAACACTAATCATGTTAGTTAGTATAAATTCACATTTAACTACAAATCACATGAGAATGTACACATAACGATAAATAAACAAGACGAAATGAAGCATTTGAGTATCCTTGGGCGTGCTATTCTGCCCAAGATCAATGCCGAATCTATGCATGTTTTCATTATTGAGCTTTGTTGAAGGACAATGTTGAGCTTCATTTCATACGATGTTGAGTTATGCATGATATCATCTTGAGCTTCGTCAATAGACGATGTTGAGATTCATTATATACGATGTAGAGCATTGCATGTTTTGGGAGAAGAGTCTAGCACCAAGCAGGCTAGGGTCGATCACTATGCCCCAGAACTACGCGTCAACATAGGATGATACTATTATATTATTTGGACCTCCCTTTTGAGATATCCCCGGCCCAAATGGCCCATGATCTTGATATCGATATCATGGCGCGTCCTTAGCCTATCAAGATTTTGGATGGCTCTGCCCCTTGAGTGTAATGTAGTCGGGACCACGTAAGCTCTATCGGAGTATGTCGGTTAAGTGAATAGTCTCCCATTGTCTATAAGATTCACATTTTCAGAGTCTCCCATTGTCTATATGATTCAAATTTTCATATTCATTACTCATGATTATTCTTTAAGCATGCATGTTCTAAAAGCAAGGTTTGACTCATTGTTCAGCTTTCATCATAAATGTTATGTTTCAGCTTTGAGTCATTTGAGTTAGTCATGATGTTATAAAGCTATGCATGGTCATGTCATTATAAGATTGCAAATTCAAGATGAATGCATGTAGCCCTTCTTCTCAGAATTGAAAGCTTATGATATGTTATGAAATGTTTTAAATGATTTATTTTACTTAAGCGATTTTTCTTACCTTGCATACTCAGTACGTTCCTCGTACTGACCGCATACTTATCTATGTTGTATCGTTTCATGATACAGGACCCGGCTCGTAGCTTCAGCCCCGCTCTTAGACAGCTTTCTAGAGTTAGTATCTTCTCGGATTGGTGAGTCCTCATCCTTCGAGGACTAGACTATCATTTTCCTTTACGTATTTCTAGTTTTAGTATTGTTGAGTTAGTTGGGGTCTTGTCCCATCAACTCGTCCAGACTAGAGGCTTTTCAGACTTATGTATGTGTTAGCTTCGGATGTATTTCTGATGTTATGTTGAATTAGACTTCTGCTAAGTTATATTGATGTTTTCTTCAGTTTATCGAATTGGGTTAGATGTATGCTTATGCCATGGGTTGACTTGGGGTCTCTCAGGGTCCCTTGTCCCGTGTCTACGATATCGGCCTCCGTTTGGGTTGTGACATGAGCTTAGAATGAGAATTATGGATAAAGCATGTAGTTTAAGATATTCTATCCACCTAGGCTCTATGAAGATGTATCATAACCTTTAGGAAATTTATTGGTGGAGCAATATGAAGAGGAGTGTAGAATACTATGTGGCTAAGTACTCAAATTTCCAGAAGGTTAAGGTCGAGCATCAGAGGCCCGATGATTTAGCTTAGAATGTAGAACTTCTCATATGAAAATGGAATATGATAAATGTGGATTTTGTGATAGATTTACCCCTCTCTCTTCATAAACATGATTCGATTTGGGTTATCGTATAATGACTCGTGAAGTCATCACACTTCTTACCAGTTAAAATGATTGATTCAGTAGAAGATTATGCCAAACTATATATTTGAGAAGTTTCTAGNTCGAACCCTAGTTTCCATTATATCAAATCAATCTTCTTAGATCATAATACACTTTTAGAAGTCTTTTCAGAAAGAATTGGGTACCCGAGGTAACCTCAATATAGATGAATAGGTTGAGCGAATGATTTAGATGCTCGAGAATATGTTAAGGGATTGTACCTTAGACTTCAATGGTAATTATGATTGTTATTTTCCTTGCATTAAGTTTAGTTATAATAACAACTCTCATTCCATTATTAATATGGCACTGTATGAAGCCTTTTGGGTGAAGATGTGGATGCCTTATAGGGTGGTTCAAAGTTGGAAAGGTAGAACTTTTGGAACCAAACTTGGTTCATCAAGGCATAAAATAGGATAAACTGATGTAGGAATGGTTGAAGATAGCTCCAAGTCGTCAAAAGTCCTATTCAGATTTGCGACACAGAGATTTAAAATTTAATGTTGATGTTCTTGAAAGTTTCACATATGAAGGGCATTATGCAATTTGGAAGGAAAGGTAAGCTTAGTCCAAAATATGATGGCCTATACAGAATCTTGAAGAGGATTTGGCAGGTATGTCACCACCCGAAAGTACACCCGGATCGTAGACATGGGACAAGGAGTCCCGAGAGACCCCAAGTCAACCCATGGTGTAAGCATAACACTAATTCATTCATATACAGTGGAAAACTTAACTTATCAATCATAAACTAACTGAAAATCGTATCATGAATTTGTAGGGAACGACAAACCTAAATACAATCATCATTGACAAAATACTACACATAAGTCTGAAAGCCTCTAATCATAAAAGACGGGTTGAAGGGAAAAGACCCCAACTAACCCAAATAGTCTAAAAACATAAGATAAACAGGTTCTGAACATGACGCCCTCAGATCATGAGGACTCACCACTGGAGATTTAGTGAAATTGAGCACAAACTAGGGATGATGTTGAGCCTGCGAACCAGATCCTGAAAATATATGGGCCAGTACTAAAAAATTACTGAGTATGTAAGGTATGCAAAACAATTCTTAAAAACATAAAAGTTATAGAAGTGGGGACATCATGATCATAAAACTGAAATCGTAAGTATAGTGTAAGGCTCAATATTTCCAAAAGTATTCATAAACCCATCAAAGTCATAACATGTGGGGAAAAACATTTCATAAATCATAACTTGAGCCAAAAGAACATAACCATGCATAATTCAAAACAATGAGGAACAACGGAAAATTTCTATAACCGACATACTTCACATGAGCACACATGAAGTCCGACTTGTACCCCTAGTAGGGAGGCCGTTCATACCTTGCCAAGGGTATGAACCATGAAATGCGTGATATCACTCATGAAGGCCCCGTAGGGCATAGGGGACAGTCACTTAGGAGGTCCCAAACTTAATCCTATGGTGGCACGTAGTTTTGAGATTTGGGGCGTAAACTAGGCCCCGAACCTACTCGGTCTTAAGTACTACTCCCAAAACATGCAACGTGCTCATAATATTCATAACATGACATGCATGGCTAGTGAAAACATGGGAATCGTGACATACTTGAGAATTCAAATTACTAGTCATGGAATTGGGCCCGTGAGTCGGTCAAATCGTAATATAATTCATAAGCGACATGTGGGCATTGCCCATAGTTTCAAACATACTTAACATGTTTAAAAT
>JACEIK010001575.1:259601-271125 GCA_018107945.1 Datura stramonium | reverse complement strand
CCTGGTGAGTACACTTCAAGCTATATACCCCTATCAAAGTCGCACTGGGTCAACTAATAGCTATAGTTGTCCTACCGGCCCCCTGGGTCTGCAACTGAGCCCGCTCGGCCCCTGACTGTAGCTGTTTCTGAGGCCAGTGGACTCTTGATATCTGCACCCCAGGCACAAGGCTCGACGCGGGTGTATAGAGCCAACCACGGCATATGAGGACCTGGGACCCCATCTTCGTCCCTGGTGGACGGCATACCGCTCCGTAGAGCGACATCATCTAGCCCTTGGCGGGCGTTGACACAGCTAATAACCCTGGGGTCGGTCATGAAGGCTATACAGGCATAATCCATCCCAAACTAACATGGAATACGGATTTCATCTAATAACAACAACTAATCATAATAGACATGCTTCTGATATTCTTACTGGGATTCAAACTGAGCTATCATGCTAAAGAAACTAACTTGCCGAAGGAAACTACCTTAACATACCTCGTTTGCCGATTACTAATTAGCTGGCTAGTTTCAGTTCGTATTCAACTGTTCTTCTCAACTTCAATCGTATTACTGGGGGAAATGACTAGTTTCAGTACTAAATTCAGAGAAAAATGATAACTTTATATATAAATTTTAACTATATTTCAACTTAACGGAACACGGTTGAAAACTCATAATTTATAGAAAGTCTAGAAGGAAGAAATACTTACTTTAAGCCTATGATCGCATTGACACTAGTTTGGAGCAATTCCAACAACTTTAGCATGGTGGGGTTACGATTCGCCAGGCGAATTTCGTGAAAATAACTCCGTAGCAATGCTCCCTGCAGCCTTAAACTTCAATACCCGAAGTTAATTTGAATTCGGGTAGCGTTTTGCAGCGTAAACGGAGGAATTTAACTTGTTTTCTTCGTGGTTTCTCACTTCTGCCCGAGTATACTTTTGAAAATAACTTAAAAATCAAAGGAAGGGGCTTATATATACTTGAGGGGGTGGACGGGGTCCGTGGCACGGACCCTGTCGCACCAATCTAGGGCCATGTCACGGAGCCCATCGCGGAGGGCATGGTCCATGCCACGCTGCCCTTTTGGGCAGCTGGCCCGGCCTCCTCCTGCGCGGTCCCGACTCCGTGCTTGTTTGACCTTTTCCCGGGCCCCTTTCTCACACGTATTGCACTCTAAAACTCTTAACCAACGTACGAATAGACCAACGTTAGAAACTTATGGGGTGTAACATCCTTTCCCCTTTAGAAACATTCGTCCTCGAATGTTTTACTTTAGCTTATAGATACCTTAACTCTTATAACTACTTATTCTGGAAAAATTTCGGCAGAGTCTCCCCTGTAATATGGACTATCCAAAAAAATTCTGAAACGCAAAAAAGTCCAGTACAGGCACTTCATATAACACTATAAAAACTATTTCACAATAAGGATGGAGTCAACTGCACCAGATATATACAACTTCAATCACAAAAAACCAACTGAATCAGTAAACGTACCTCAACTGCATGGTCTGGACTAATCCTGGAACAAATGAGGATATTTGGATTTCATGTCGTCCTCAGCCTCCCAAGTCATTTCCTCTCTATTCTTGTTTCTCCACAGCACCTTAACAGAGGCAACATCTTTAGTCCTTAACCTGCGAACCTGTCGATCTAATATAGCTACTGAAACCTCTTCATAGGCTAATTCCTCAGTGACTTGGACATCCTCAACTGACACAACTAGGTTCGGGTCCCCTATGCACTTTCGTAGCACCGACACATGAAAGACCGGATGAACGAATTCTAATTCTAAAGGCAAATCTAGCTCGTATGCCACCTGGCCTATTATGTAGAGTACTCAATACAGCCAATAAACCTCGGGCTGAGCTTACCCTTTTTACCAAACCTTATCACGCGTTTCATCGTTGAGACATTCAGAAATACCCAGTCACCTACACTGAACTCCAGGTTTCTATGTCGTACATCAGCGTAAGATTTTTGGTGGCTTTGAGTTGTCAGCAGACGTTCTCTGATAAGCTTTAGTTTCTCTTCTAACTGATGAATTATATCTGGCTCAATTGACCCTGATTCTCCAACCTCGAACCAACCAACTCGGGACTTGTATTTCCGTCCATATAAGGACTCACAAGGTGCCATTTGGATTGCCGAGTGATAACTGTTATAGTAGAAAAACTCAATAAGGGGTAAATGTTCCTCCCAGCTGCCCCCGAAGTCTAACACGCACGCCCGTAACATATCCTCGAGCGTCTAAATTGTACGTTCCGCCTGCCCATCTGTCTGAGGGTGGAATGTCGTACTCAAATTAACCTGGGTTCCCAAACCTCTCAGGAAAGACTGCCAGAACCTAGCTGTGAATTGTGCTCCCCTGTCAGAAATGATAGATACTGGACACCATGTAATCTGACTACCTCCCTGATATAAAGCTAGGCATAATCCTCAACTGAGAAAGTGGTCCTGACTGGTAGAAAGTGAGCTGATTTTGTCAACCTGTCAACAATCACCCGGATCGCATCAAATTTGCGTCTAGTACGGGGTAATCCTGTCACAAAATCCATGTTTACTGCCTCCAATTTCAACATGGGTACCGCAATTTCCAGTGTCAATCCGCCGAATTTCTGATGTTCGGCTTTCACCTGCTAGCAATTAGAACATTGATCTACAAATTCTGCTATCTCCTTTTTCATTCCCGACCACCAGTAATTTTCTTTTATATCATGATACATCTTTGTTGAATCCAGATGAAGAGAGTAACGGGAATGATGCACCTCACCCATAATTTACTACCGAAGTCCTGCCGCGTCCGAAACACAGAGGCGGTCCCTATATCTAAAAACTCCGTCTTTGATTACTTGGAAATCTGTAATTTCCCCTCGCTGAGCCTTATCTCTGAGCTGAACTAGGTTAGGGTCTTCATACTGCCGTTCTTTCACTTCCACAACTAATGATGATACTATTGTATTCTGAATTACTGCTCCACTATCTCCTAAATCTACTATACAGACAGCTAAACTGGCTAACTGTTGTAATTCTTGGGCCAGCTCTAACTGTTCTGGCTTCAGGTGTACTAAACTCCCCATGGATTTATGACTGAGGGCATTTGCTACAACATTGGCTTTCCCGAGATGGTATAAGATATTTACATCATAGTCTTTCAACGGCTCTAACCAGCGACGCTGTCATAGATTAAACTCTTTATGTGTGAAAATGTATTGGAGGCTTTTATGATCAGTGAAAATATCTACATGAACGCCATACAGATAGTGCCTCCATATTTTCAAGGCATGAACCATAGCGGCTAATTCCAGGTCATGGGTGGGGTAGTTTTTTTCATGCTTCCTCAGCTGCCTGGAAGCGTAAGCAATTACTTTACCATGTTGCATCAGAACACATCCTAACCCAACGCCTAAAGCATCACAGTATCCTGCATAATCCTCTGATCCTTCCAGCAAGGCTAATACTGGTATTGATGTCAGTCTGTTTTTCAACTCCTGAAAACTCTGTTCACATGCTTCAGTCCTGTGAAATTTAATTGCTTTCTAATTTAACTTGGTCAAAAGCGCTACTAAGGTGGAAAACCCTTCCGCGAACCTTCTGTAATACCCAGCTAACCCCAAGAAACTACGTACCTCGGTCAGAGTAGTAGGTCTAGACCACGTTTTTACTGCTTCAATTTCTGTGAGTCTACCTGAATGCCAGCATCTGACACTATGTGGCCCAAAAAGGCCACTGAATTCAGCCAAAATTCACATTTCGAAAACTTTGCATATAGCTGGCGATTCCCGAGAGTTTGGAGCACTGTTCCTAGATGATCCTGATGATCTGCCTCTGAGTGGGAATATACCAGAATATCATCAATAAATACTATCACAAACAGGTCCAGATACGGCCTGAAGATGCTTTTCATCAAGTCCATGAATACTGTTGGAGCATTCGTCAGCCCAAAGGACATGACTAAAAATTCAAAGTGGCCATACCTGGTCCTGAAAGCGGTTTTTGAAATATCCCTCTCGCGAACCCGAACTTGATGGTACCCAGACCTTAAATCAATCTTGGAGAAAAATTTCTCCCCTTGTAACTGATCAAACAAGTCATCTATTCTGGGAAGCGGGTACTTGTTCTTGATAGTGACTTTATTCAGCTGTTGATAATCTATACACATGCAGACGGAGCCATCCTTCTTTCTCACAAATAGGACTAGCGCTCCCCACGGTGAAGTACTCGGCCTGATGAAACCCTTATCTAACAGATCTTTCAATTGTTCCTTCAACTTTCTGAGCTCAGCAGGAGCCATTCGCTACGAAGGAATAGATATGGGCTGAGTCCCTGGTAATAAATCAATTGAAAAATCGATCTCCCGTTCTGGGGGAATACCAGGAAGTTCATCTGGGAATACATCTGGAAATTCATTGACTACTTGAACGGACTAAAGAGATGGAGATTCTGCTTGGACATCCTGAACCCTGACAATATGATAAATACATCAGTTCGCTATCAATTGTCTCGCCCAAAGATAGGAAATAAACCTACCTTTTGGTGTAGCTGCACTACCTTTCCACTCCCGTACAACCTCCCCTGAAAAGTGGAATCAGAATATCTTGGTCTAACATTCAACATTGGCATAGCATGGCGCCAGCCAATCCATACCCATATTGCATCAAAATCAATCAAATCTAGTTTTATCAAATCCGTTAAAGTCTGAAGACCAACAACTTCGACTGTGCACCCTCGGTAGACCCTCTTAGCTATGATGGAATCACCAATGGGTGTAGACACTGAAAAAGGTCACCGAAGTAATTCTAGCGTGATATCAAACTTCCAAGCCACTAACGGTGTAACATAAGACAAGGTGGATCCTAGATCTATCAATACATAAACAGAATGAGAGCAAATGTCCAGCATACATGTCACCACATCCGGTGACGACTCTAGCTCCTGCTGTCCCGGTAAGGCATAAGTGCGATCTGGACCGGTACCTAAGCTAGAGGCCCCTGGTCTGCCTCGGCCTCTGCCGGCTGGATTTGAGGGCCTACGCCCTGCTAGAGATGATGGGGCACGTGTCCCTACTGAAGATTTATCTTGTCGGTTCCAATCACTCTGACCCCTTCCTGGACAATCCCTCATCTGATAACCCTCCTGTCCACAGGTATAACATGCTGTAGAACCATACCTGCATGCCCCGGAGTGATGTCAACTACAAACAGGGAAAAGCGGCACAGTGAATCTACTCTGCTCCACTCCTCTCTGTTGTTGTGAACCTGCTGATCGTGAGCTCTCGTCGGGTCCTGACTTCCCCCGACGACCAGATCCACTCCCTTGCTGTTGTTGTAGGGGTGGGGTTTTGGGTGGCCTATTTGAAAATCATGGTTGGGGTCCACCCTGGGACTCCGCCTACATGTCACTAGGTCTGGCCTAGTGGCGCTGCTCCTGATTTGCCCTCCTTATCTCCCGTTGTCGTTGTTTGATCCCTTCAATATTCTGAGAAAAATCCTGAACGCGGGCAATATCCATGTCCTTTCGCAAAGTGGCTGTAATACAGGTCTCCACATATTCTGGATTCAACCCTATAATAAACCGATGCACCCTATCCAGCATGGTATCTATAAAAGCTGGTGCATATGGGGCCAAGGAGTCGAACCTCATAGCGTAATCCCGAAAACTCATCGACCCTTGCTCTAGATGTAGGAATTGGTCAACTCGGGCCTGTCGAATTTCCCATGGAAGGTAGTGATCCAAAAAGCTTCTGAGAAGCTGGGCCAAGTCGAAGGGGAAGCACCTCTCTCTCGGGACCTCTCCCAATTCTCATACCATAGTACTACGATGTCCCGTAGCCGGAATACTGCTAACTCAACTAACTCTGCAGGTGTAGCATGCCTCACCCTGAAAATCCGCTGCATTTGATCCAAGAAATCCTGAGGGTCCTCCACCCGATCCATCCCGTGAACTGCGGGGGACTCAGTGTGAGAAACTCTCGGACCCTCGAACTACCAGGTCCTCCTAAGGACTCTGCAACCATGGGTGCCACTAGCTGATGCTGCGAAGCCATCATCTAAGCTAACATAACAACAGCACTCCTAGCCTCCTAATCCAATGGTACTGGTATAAAGACTGCTGGAGGTGATGCCATCGCATTTGCCGCTCTGAGTGGCTCACAACATGGTGGAGAGTGCTGGGGAGACTGAGATGAAGTCTCCCTGTCGCCCTCAGATCGAGCTAACTCTAAATGAGGCACCCTGCTAGTGTCTTCCCCTGCTACAACATCCAATCTCCTACCAGACGTGGTGTGTCGCGGGTCTGCTATTTCTCTGTAGATAAAAGAATATGGTAAGCTTAGGGACTCAACCCTATACAGTACAGCTCTATAGCACGACTGGATAAGAAGAAAGAGTAACCATCCTGTCATGCCTCGCAGCCTCCTGCCTGTAGAATGTGGTGCACAACACACCCATAGACAAGACTCTACTTAGCACGGCTTGTAGACTCCCTGGGATACGACCTGCTCTAATACCAAGTTTGTCACGCCCCACCTTGGGAGGCATAACTGGCACCTGGTGCCCTACTAGGATCTAAACTGACTAAGTTAAGATGTGCACTCCTGGTGCAGGCTTACTTCTCAATTCAAGAAAACAACGAGCGATATCTCGGCTATAAATACAACCTCCGGCCGATAAGGCCTTATAGCCACCTGTAAAAGAAAACCAGCTAGCCAGAAACAACAAAAAAAGGGAATCCTATGCGGGCCGACAAGACCACCATGATGTTTAGTTATGACTGTAAAATAAACCCAGTGCTGAGCTAAACTATGGCCGACAAGGCCTCTAAGCTATCAGCTAAACAAGGCCCCACATGGCCAACACATAAACTAAACACATATGGGCCCCATACGGCCAATAACAGCTAACCACAGGGAAATAAAAACAATCTGCAAGCCTCTAGGAGTAATATGATGATCGGTACAAGGCCCCGACCTACCCATAAACTGTACAATCAAAAAGAAGTAAACCTTCTATCTATAAGATCCAAAATAAAGGAGCTAATTGCTCTGATGATGCTGGCTGAAAGCTATGAGGGACCCGCTCCTCGTCTATCCGTACCTGCTGGCAAGTAATGCAGCACCCCAGAAAGGGCGTCAGTATAATATGTACTGAATATATAAGTCGATAACTGTAAATGAATGAAATAAAGAGATAGGACTGAAAATAACTGAAATGAAGGGGTAGAGATCATACCTGAGTAATAGAACTTCTCACTATCTAATTCATTAATAACTAAATCAAACAAAAAGCTTACCTGGCCCCCATAAGCCGAAAGGTACCATTAGCACAGAATAATCCACCTAGGGCCCCCATAAGCCTTGGTGAGTACACTTCAGTCTATATACCCCTATCAAGGTCGTACTGGGTCAACTAATAGCTATAGCTGTCCTACCGGCCCCCTGGGTCTACAATTGAGCCCGCTCGGCCCCTAACTGTAGTTGTGTCTGAGTCCAGTGGACTCCTGATATCTACACCCTGGGCACCAGGCTCAACGGGGGTGTATAGAGCCAACCACGGCATATGAGGACCTGGGACCCCATCTTCGTCCCTGGCGGAGGGCATACCGCTTCATAGAGCGACGTCATCTCGCCCCTAGCGGGCGTCGACACAACTAATGAAGGCTATACAGGCATAATTCATCCCAAACTAATATGGAATACGGATTTCAGCTAATAACAACAACTAATCATAATATACATGCTTTTAGTATTCTTACTAGGATTCAAACTAAGCTATCATGCTAAAGAAACTAACTTGCTGAAGGAAACTTCTGTAACATACCTCATTCACCGATTACTGATTAGCTAGCGAGTTTCAGTTCATATTCAACTGTTCTTCTCAACTGCAATAGTATTACTAGGGGGAAATGACTAGTTTCAGTTCATATTCAACTGTTCTTCTCAACTACAATAGTATTACTAGGGGAAAATGACTAGTTTCAGTACTACATTCAGAGAAAAATGATAACTTTATATATAAATTAACTATATTTCAACTTAACGGAACACGGTTGAAAACTCATAATTTCTCGAAAGTCCAAAAGGAAGAAATGCTTACTTTAAGTATGTGATCATATTGACACTAGTTTGGAGAATTTTCAACAACTTTAGCTCAGTGGGGTTACGATTTGCCTGGCGAATTTTGTGAAAATAACTCCGTAGCAATGCTCCCTACAGCCTTAAGCTTCAATACCCGAAGTTAATTTGAATTCGTACAGTGTTTTGCAGTGTAAACGGAGGAATTTAACTTGTTTTCTTTGTGGTTTATCACTTCTGCCCGATTATACTTTTGAAAATAACTTTAAAATCAAAGGGAGGGGCTTATATATACTTGAGGCGGTGGATAGGGATCTGTGGCACGGACCCTATCGCGCCAATCTAGGGTCGTGTCATGGAGCCCATTGTGGAGGGCATGGTCCATGCCACGCTGCCCCTTTGGGTAGCTGGCCCGGCCTCCTCTCGCGCGGTCCCAACTTCGTGCACATTTGACCCTTCCCCGGGTCCCTTTCTCGCACGTATTGCACTCTAAAACTCTTAACCAACGTACGAATAGGCCGTCTAAATGTTAGAAACTTACTGGGTGTAACAGTTTTATCTCATAATCCTAAGGCACGAAGTTGGAGAGATCTAATGCGAATTTTCAAGGACTAGGACAATTTCATATTTCAAGGTAAGACTTCCCTATTAATCCTTCCATCTTGTGATTCTCTGACGCCTAAAAATCAATGAGTGCTCTGTAATGGTGATTTGCAAGTTAAGAGCCCTAGAACGATGAAAGTAGGGTTAATTGGTTGGGTGTTGAAGGTTATTGATTCCTAGGTTTGTAAGCATGTAATTTACATACCCTATGGTGAATGTGATGGTGCTAGTTCATCATTGCTATAATTTGAGACCTAAAGTTCGATAATAGTGGGGATTTTAGTATTAAAAACTGCTTGAGAGGGGCTTGAGGAGTAGAAACTCTATGAACCGAATTTGAATGATCATGGTGGAATTAGAGTGTGATAACTTAATTCACGGGTAATGATTAGGACCGTGAGGACGGGTAGAATGGGGAGGGGTTGAATTTTCAAAATTCTTGTTTTCCAAAAGAGTCTATTGAATCATCCTTTAATCTCTTGTTTCTAGATTTTAAATGTTCTGAAGCGCTGAGGAAAGGCAAGACTCCAGCGGAGTGATTGTTATTTGAATCCTTCAAATTGAGGTAGGTTCTAGCTTAGAAGGAGTTAAACTTTACATAATAGCATGTATTTATGTGAAATGACAATGTGTGTATTGGTATCCGGACATTGCTTGTTGTATTATTCCCTTGTTGAATTCCATTGTTGAATGATGTTACTACGATATCGTTACATATATAATATGGAATTGGATGTTGAGAGGTTGTGTCACACCCCAAGCCCGGGGCGGCGTGACCAGCACCTGGTGTCACACTTGACCGAGTGAATCCTGCAACCGTCTAAATACAACAAGCCAGAACCGACGAGGTTCGTCATTACAACATAAGTTAAATCAGAGTATACGACAGACTAAAATGAAAGCTAGCTCACAGACCAACCAACAGATATACAATAGGCCGCCAAGTCCACAGAATGAAAAACAACTATACAATATGGCCCACCTGGCCTATAACGACACTACCACCATAGTAGAGGTCTACAAGCCTTTATGAATACAACAATAGTCAACTATCATGGACAAGGCCCCGAACTACCCATAATACAAACATTTGGAAACTCCAAAAGACCTGGAGCTTTATCGACTCGCTGGAACTCCATTCAGTGACCAAGAACTCGATCTGTCGGCCCGCCATCACCCGCAGACATAAATGCAGCATCCCGACTAGAGCGTCAGTATAATAATGTACTGAGTATGAAAGGTTGAAATATCTACAAGGCTCATATTAGAAGCTCAACTTAAGTAAACACATAGAACCTACCTGGCCCCTATAAGCCCGACAAGTATGAGCAAATACACAAATAGAACCTACCTGGCCCCTATAAGCCCGGCAAGTCCAAAAGTAAACAACAAGCGGTACCTAGCTGGCAAAGATCACCTGTCATCGCTTCTAGACCTCTCAATGGCCTCAGCTAACACCAGCAAACATCTAGCATCCACTACTATCAGATAATAGATAACACAAACAACAACCACAATATAATGCCAAGTAAATCAAAAGTAAACACCATCACTCAAGCACTTCCAGACCCTCTCGTGATTGCACACAGTTAGCAAAGCTCCATCTATTCGAGAGAGCCAATCGCGATCCCAGAAAGGCTCAGAATAGACATATACGACGCTATGGAGGCATGTACCTCCCATAGGTCTTGCATGTCTCAGAACGGCCCTATGGGAGGCAAACTCCACTCAACATAGGCCAATTGTTCTACCCCTTGGACTCAATCCCGCGGCCAGACCTACTCTCAGCGTTAGGCATCCACGAAACACAAGGGCCTCAACACACATACACACACACAATCACAATATTCATAATTAACAATAATAACAATACATGTTCAAACAGCCCACAGCTCAAACCAAAAGGGTCATGAACCACAACACAACACAAGCCAAATTTGGCGTGCTCTATCGCCTCTCCAACTCACGACAAATGATCAACTTTAATGCCCGAATACACAGCCTCAATTAATGAGGGAAAGATCACAACCCGGCATCCCCAAAACAATAGTATTTACAATACAAATTTCCATCCACAAACAGTCAATTGGCACGATGACAAGGGGAATTCAATTCAACAAAAATCATGCCAAAAGGATATTCGAAAGCCTTAACATACCTTAACTCCGATGAGCCCCAAACTAAGTCGATTTAAAGGTACCATCACCATGAATATACTGCCTTAGAGAAGCCCCTACTACTGCAAAAAATGCAGCCACAATTGTTCAACAAAAAATAATGCAATCGAAACTTAATCGACATGATTTCTACAGATTCAACGATAGAAACTCTGTAACAATGATCTACCAAGATCCATGGATTCACTAATACTCTATATAACTAAGAATCAAGAATAATATAAGCTTACCAAGCTGTTTAGGATGAGACAGCTACCAAAAAGGCACGAAAACACCGTTACAATACAAGCACACACGACGTATTCACAATCTATATTCGAAAATGAATTTGCATCTTCTAATCAACATCAAAATAGATTAGAACCTAAGGGGAGCTGCTAGGGAGAGATTTCTACCGTCTCCCAGTTCTGGAAAAAGAATTATGGGTGTTAGAACTAACCAAGAGCTTTATATAGCCCTCCACCGCCTTAGCTCGCTATTGACATGCTGGCTTGTGCGGTCTTGCAAAAATGCGTGAATATCTCCCTATTTTGAAGGTATAGACTGTTACACCCCGTAAATTCTTGACATGTAGATGGCCTATCCGCATGTTGGTTAAGAGTTTTAGAATGCCATACATGCTAGAAAAAGGCTCGGGGAAAGATCGGACAAGCGCCAAGTCGGCGCGTCGCAAGGCAAAATGCG
>JACEIK010001575.1:204025-223520 GCA_018107945.1 Datura stramonium | reverse complement strand
CAATTTATTTCTATGTAATTATCTAATCACTACATAAAATTAGTATCAATTTTTTCTTGCTTCTAACTCGACTCTAAAAGTTTCAGTTGGCATGCCGAGATTAATATGTCGGATGAAAAAAAAAAAAAGAGCATATCATGTTGTTGTCTTTTGTCTCCTCTAGAAGACATTTTTCTAGAAGGGTGCATTGAAACCATCGGCACACATTGAGATCCACTTTTATTTGGATTAGTCAAATTTTAAGCCAAAGCTTTGCCTTCAAGAACTTGGTTGTTATTTCGCTAGAGAAACATTACTTTTTTGTTTTTGTTTTGGTACTTCAAATTCAAGTACTCAATAAATTTCAATATAAGACCAGTGTTTTCAAAGGCGTTTTCGGGGCAAGTTTCGGGATGAGGTGTATCAAAAACGCATCGATGCGTAAATAAAAGACGTATATGCATAAAGCATAAGCCCCAGAATTTTGGGCGTAAGTGCTGGTGTAAAAGCGTAAGTCCCAAGCGTAAAACTTAAGTTTCAGGCGTTAAATTTGATTTTTATTAATGTAAAAGTATTTTTTTATAAATAAAATTTTTTATTACTTGCGTAATGATATTTATACTTTATGCTATCACGTTTCATATTGTAGTCTTTTTCCTAGAATATATCAATAATAATAAAAAAAACTCTCATAGAAAATGACACGTTATAAATAATTTTTTTTTTTATGATTATGCCTAAAAATGATAGGATAGAGATTTCATAGTCCTATGCTCGTGAGAAACTTTATCAATATTTTTATATTTCTCATACAATATTTATCCTTATCCTTCTTTAAAATATATATAAACAATAATCAGTGTAAATATTAGTTGAGAGTAAAAAAAACTACAGGACATTGATGATGAAGTAAATGATGATTTTATTTTAAAGATTATCTTGGTTATTATCATTTTTTGTTGTTGTTATCTTTCTCAAATACTAATTATAATATTTTTTTTCTATATTATTGGGATTTGTTTGAATTTATTTGCAGAATTATTAAAAATATTATTATTTTCTTATTTTCTTAGTTATAAAATTAAAAATACATGAGATATACGCCCCATAGATTCATGAAACTTACGCCCCGTGTCTCGGGACTTGCGCCTCGTCCCGTGCTACGTAAAACACCTTGTCTCGCGCCCCCAGCTTTTAAAATAGTGTAAGACTATATTCTAATCTTTCTGCAAGATATGGTCATTAATTAGTAATATTATATACTGGAAGTTGCTAGCAGAAAAATATCTCAGAACCAACGAGAGAGAAAATAAAGTCTATCATGTCCGTAGCGGGTAAATCCGATATTGGCAGGGCCATGATTTTCATTAAGAGAGAGGTTAAATATGAAGAATTAAACACATAAAAAATCAAATGAATTCAACATCTATATATAATAGAACAATTTTCATAAATAGCACTATATAGTAAAATAATTACACAAAAAATAGCATGTTTTATCTTAATTACATAAAGTAGTATTTTTTAAAAAAAAATTCGATACAGATTAATGATAAACTTGAGTGTTGTATCAAAAATTCAAACTCTTAGTTTTCTCCTATAACGACACTAGTTAATATCTTATTAAACAAACTTGCATATTTAATGGGAGTAAATCTCTCTTCGTTTTGATCTCGATTTTTTTACCATATATAAAATTTTAAACAATTAATCCATATCAGATCAAAAACTTCAAAAAATCACAGATTTTGTGCGGATTTTCTTTTTCTTCGGGTGTATCATTGTTGCGAGTTTGGTAAAATTGATACTTATGCATGTATCAAAAAACATTGAAAGATATCTTACTTGGTATGTTTCATATGTATCACAAGTATCATTAGTAAACTCCAATTGTCATTTTTAAAATTGATACATACAATGCTGTTATAATGTGTTCAATGTATATATGTATCAGAAATAAATTGAAACAGTTCTTTGTGTATCAGCCTATTATCGATTGATACATTTTAGTATTGAATCATTAATATGAAAACGATATTTTCAAGTAGTTGGTTGTATCTAAAAAAAAGAACAAAGGAGAAAAGACTAATATATTGTATCATTAATATGAAAAAGATATTTTTCAAGTAGTTGGTTGTATAAAAAAAATTGTCGTTACTCGAAGACGAACAGAGCTGCAAAATCTCTTCTCATAGGCATTCGATCCCTTTGAAGTCCTTCAAAGCTCAAACTCAACAGCCTCAAACGACTCTCTCCCTTTCAATTCAAATCTGTAAATGTATTGCCATGGCTGAGAGAGAGAGAGAGAGAGAGAGAGAGAGAGAGAGAGAGAGAGATTTTGAGTAATCCATATCAGATCAAAAACTTCAAAAAATTCACAGATTTCGTGAGAATTTTCTTTTTCTTTGATAGAGATAATCGGAGAAAATCTTGACGGATTTGAAAGAGAAAAATTATGACAGTTAATTTTGGGCAGTTACAATGAGAGAAATAAGGGGAATAATAGGAAAAAGAACTCAGTAAGTTGGAAAGCGAATATAGAAAAATTGATACAAAAGTAATTTACTATTTTCTGAAATTATTTTGCTATTTTTTTGTAATTTTTAAATAAGTTTGCTAATTATTATAAATAACTAGTTAAGTTTGCTTAGTTATGTAATTTTTTCTATATTATATATAATATTGAACGACCTTTTCATCAAAAAAGTTAAAAATTGAATTATCAAAATATCCATCAAATATTGACTTTTTTACTTTTAAAAGTCTCAAGTTAAATTATTGATAGACTAAAATATCCTTACAATGTTGATGGACATTTATTCCCTTAAAATATTATATTAGTTCTTTTAAATTTTAAAAACTTTGCTATATTCAAATAACATGGAGAAGCCAAGGAGTTGTAAAAGTAATTTAATATAGGCCGAATTCATCAAATTGTATATGAATGGTCATTTCTTCATTAATGATGAATTAACAATTCTAAGAACATGTAGCATTAATTAACTAAATTGTATTAATTTCAAGTAATTAATTTCACGTTGAACTTAATCTGTTGGTTTGGAGAAAATTGACAAATAAGAAGCTCTTATTGGTTTTTTCGAGGCTTCTGCCCTTTAATATAAGTCCTTATTATCTTCCTTTTAAATTTTGATCGAATTACATACAAACTGTACACAATTCTTATTTCGATGAATTAGTTGTTATAGTTATGGCTACTGATTCTCTCTTTTTTTTCTTCATATTTTTTATTTGTAAATGTGAATTGTGATTTCAATTTTTATATATAGTGTTTGTAAATATGAAAATTTAGCAATATACAATGGGGTCGCCTTGCAACAACTATTCATAGCTGGTACTGGTTGTGGTGCTTATGAGGCTAATTCTCGATCTTCAAGGTTCGAAGTCAAAAACTAAACACATACTTAGATTATACCCGATATATTTCATTTTAATGCAATAGTAATCCGAGCATTATTCATTCTAGAGTTACAACTCTATATTATAACTCCAACATAACTTTGTTGATAAATTCAATATCCCATAAGAATTATATATTAAAGAGAGGTTTAACTTACTATTACAATATAAATCACATCTCAATGCCAAACAAGTTGAGATTGATAGTATGAATTCTAATTGTTCATGAATAATGAAGGTTAATTTGATGCGTGATTTGAGATTTGAGATTTTTCACTTTTATATTAGGGTACACGTGCAATGCACGTTGCACAAGACAAGTGACAATAATATGACTAGACTAACTAATACTACTTTGACTAGTACTCATGATCTTTCTTCACTACTCCAATTGGCAAAAATTAAAATCAAACTACTCAATCTTCACAAAACCATCACCAATCAAGTGATCTTATCTCTCCTTCAAGATGCTTAAAGAAATCTGCTACATTCAAATGTGTGATGTCAACATGATTTTCAGAGTAAAAATTAACTTCAGAATTTTTCACTTTCTTCTTTTGTGATGCTTGATAAAGTTCAACCAAGTGTTTTAGAGTACGATTGGTATTGTCCTCTTCCACCACATCGATAGCATTTATTTTCTAAGTCACTTGCTTCACGTTTCTCATCCGTCCCATTTTTCTTTTCGTGGTTATTTTTCTTTGATGAAGGATTAACACTGGGAACATGATTTGTTTCATGACCATAATCACTACCACGACCACGACCACACCCACGTCCACGGTCAGAGCTGCGAACTTTTCTATGCCTAGCATGATGGGTGTACACCTCATCCACTTCAGGGAATAGTGTAGGTCTAGTATGTCGATTTTCGTGATTATTAATTAACAAATCATTATTTTGTTCAACCACGAGAAGATGAGAAATCAGTTCGGAATACTTCTATGAAATTTTTCTCTCAATATTGCTGTTGTAAGAGCACATTCAAGGTATGGAAAGTGGAGAACATCTTTTCCATCATGTCGACATTATTAATAGGCTCTCTGCATAGTTTCAACTGAGAAATAATTATGAACATGACAGAGTTATACTCATGAACAGACTTATACCCTTGAAACCTCAGATGCATTCAATCATATCGTGTCTTTTGGTGGATGACTATCTTCAGGTGGTCATACCTTTCTATTTCAAAAATAAGTGGATCCTTAACCGTGAGATATTCAATATTCAGAATTTTATCAAGACGATGACGTAAAAATACCATAGCTTTAGCACGACCTTGGTTTGATGTTTTATTTTTATTTTTAATAGCGTCTCCAAGACCCATCGCATCCAAATGAATTTCAGCATCCAACACTCATGAAAGGTTGTTCTTGCCTAAACATTGAAGGGCAACAAACTCAAGAATAAGATTAGCCATATTAAAAGAAAGAGAAAAAAATAATACCTTAGCCTTCAAATTTTGAGACGGTAAGTCTCGTGCTGATACATGTTATAAAATAATAAAATAAAAAATTTGTGGAGAAAGAAAGAAGAGGGAATAATTATTATTTCTCTTGAGGGATCTAATACAATGAGGGAGAATCCCTTTATTTATGGGAAAAGACTAACCCTAACTAAACATTCACTATAATACAAATACACATTAAAAGCTTATCTGATTGCAAGCTTATCCAATCACAAGTTTATCCAGTTGCAAACTTAGCTAATGAATATCCATAATATAATATATTTATAACATAAGTTTTGATGTCAAGTATTCAATTAAAAAGGGATATGTGTCCTTATTGGTCGTATTTTTAATTTAATTTTCATCTCTCACTTGCTTCCAAAAGAGTGAGCACACTCTCTCTGCTACCTTAGCACCGAAGGGTATATTTATTACACTTTAAATATAGTTTGGAATAATAGGACTCCTGTAAATATAAAGCGTGTCGCTGAAAATTCAGTCATAGGTTGAAGAATACTTATATTATCCTTATAAATATATTTATCAAATTAACAATATAAAATTTTAGTTACATATTACACCAACAATATATAATAGGAAATAAATTGGAGAAAAAACATGTTATTGGTGAAATTGACCATGTTATACTATTATGGTCACAACGCAAAAAAAATTCTTATACCAAGTGTTTATATCAATTTAATAATGTGTAATAAAAATATTGTTATCACTAAATATCACTAGTTAGTTGATAAATTTCACTAGTTAATGTCTATTCTGACATTAATTTATCACTTGACTCTAATAAATTGAAGAAAGAATATGTTGTTCATGAAAATTGATCATGTTATACGAAAAATTGATCATGTTATACTATTATGGTTACAATGCGAAAAAAATCATTTATATATACCAAGTGGTTATATCAATTTAATGCATATATAACATATAAATATTGTTATCACTAAATCTCACTAGTTGACAGTTCATTAGTTAATGTACATTCTGTCATTAGTTTATTACTTGACTATAATAAATTGGAGTAATATAATTTGATGTTATATCGACTTAATTAATTAATTTTTTTCAGTCAAAATTTTTTTTTGATTAATTTTGAATAAGCTTTTTGTGTATTACTTTATTTAATGTGGTAATTAAAATTAGTTAGAGAGATAGATTTTTAATTTTCCATCCAATATTTAATTATCATCCGCTAAGTAGATTTTGATTAATTCGTAACTCTCATTGAAGAAAATATTGAAATCAAAAGGTGATATTAGTTCAAAAAAATTTAACTTTTTATATTTGGTTCAAAAATGTACATATAAATTCTGTAGTCATTAATACAGTAATACAGAGTGTTTTCAGTTTCTAACAAAAGAAATCTACACATATGTGTAAGTAACAATATATGTGAACAAGGATAGACAACTTAAAAACATTATTCACCATAAAAATCTTTTACTGGGGGCCAGGTGAGCTACAATATTTCTTGTGACGCTCTGACGAGATCAATAACTTTTATGTAAATTTTATATTAATATTAAAAAAATTATGAAATATATATAAATATTTTAATTATAAATTTAGTACTAAAAGTAAGTCAAAGTTTATTGATAGTTTAGAATTCATAACCTCTTGAATACTAATGTCGCTTCCTATTACACTTAATTTGTTTATAATATTCTCCTGAGAAGGTAATTGGCATGTAAGGGGCAACTCATTCATTATTAAACCATTTTAATCCAAAAATAAAACAAATAATTAGGTTAATGCAACTAATCATGAATTCATGCCTTTTGCTGGTTTGAAATGTGAGTTTATTTTTTATTTATTTATTTATTTTCGTTATACGCTTTAAAAAAGTTGCTTTAAAGAATAAATAAAATTATCTCTATATAATTTATAAGTCACGCAGTACGAATCGCAAAAGAAATAAGAGGGATGAATTGTCTCGTATCACATTTTTAACGCGAATTTTCCAAACCCCGCTAACACGAAATACATTATGTATCGAAATATATATATATATATATATATATGACCTAATAAATATGTCATTTTGGGAGAGTAATATTATTTTGGTCCAAGGTGATAAACACAATTTCTCATTATATCTTGGAATGCTTTAATTAGCTTCAGATTCAACTCAATATGAATTAAAATTCAGATTTCCATGAAAAAAGGGGAAAAAAGGTCAAAGTTACTCCTTTATTTTTATTTATTAATTAATTTTATCTTTCAATATATTAGATGACTATTTATATTCTTTATTGTTACTAAACTTAATACAAATTACCCCTTAGTTGGACAGATACCTCCAAATCAATTAAAATTATTCAATTTTATTTAAATTAGCCGATTTTATCTTTTAACGGCAAAAATATAAATAACCACATAATATAAAGAAAACACAAAATTAACTAATAAATATAGAGATAGAATATTTGAAACCCTTTTCTCACAGCAAAATGCATGTTTTTGACTAAATTTGAAATTGGTTAATGGGGACCCAAAATGAAAGATAGTGGAGGAAAGTCTAGTAAAACTAGACATTTACAAATAAACTAAATTTGATATCTAAATACACACTTATAAATAAACTAAATTAATATTTCAAGAGGTAATAAAATAACACTCCATAGTCACTAGTCTTCAAGACATACTATATTAAGGTAAAATGAAAAAAAGTTAATTAATTATATTTTAAACTTCTAAAATGATAAATAATCTGAAATAATTATTTTTAGAAAAAAATATTAATAATTTGAGACAAAGGGAGTAATTAATTCATTTTATTATCTATTTCCTTTTTTAAAAAAAAGTAAAATTGCAGACTATCTTAATTTAGTTTATTTTTTCTAATTTTTTGGTGATAGACAACTTGTTATATTATTATTATTGATCTAATCTAGAAAGTTTGTGAGTTAAATATGAAAAGTATCTTCTCATAATTACTATTATCACATGCACAGTTGCAGTGGCAGGGTAAACCTGCTAATTAGCTTTACTTCAAATTTAAGAATTCTTGTTTACTTCATTAGTGTAATAATTAGGAAAATGCAAACACACAAACACTGATAGAATTTTAAAGAAAGAAATCATGGATTTGCAAAAGTGGGGGGCAGCTAATTGTAGTCAAAAAACAGTCAAACAAAAGTAAATAATATAAGAAAGAAAAATATAATAACAGGACAAATATTAGAATTTAAAATAAAATTCAACAAATAATAAGAAGGAATCTGAACTCAGCTGGCAAAACCAAATAACGTTGGCGGGTAATAATACAATCCAAATTAAAAAATAACTTATTTTTTAGTTGTTGAAAAGGTAAAAATGTGCTTTGTTTCGTCTACAATTTTTTTTTTTTGGTTTCTCTTTTCTTGTTTTCATCATTGCTTTTGCTGTCTAAAACCCACTAGTTCATTTATCTCAGAAAATTCGAAAACCGTTTTAATTCTCTTTGATAAGAAGGCAATAAATGGAATTTAATTTAGAAATCAGCAAATCCCAATGATTTTATGATCTGGGCTTCTTCTCCTAGTACTGCAGCTTCTGTTACTATTGCTTGTTCAGTGGCTGGAAATGGAGAATTCTGTTCAAGAAATGCATCAACCACCACCTGAATGTGATTCTTCTGCTCATTCTAATCCAGTAAGTTTCCCTCTTTCCTTTTTTTCTTTTTCCTTTGGAGGAGGTGGGTTGGTGAGTGTGGTTCTGTACAGAAGGTTTCTAAAGAAACGTTTTTTGCTTCTTTTATTTTTGTGGGGTTTTCTTCAATTTAATGCTATTTGGTGATTGGTGAAGGGAAGATGTGAAATTTCTGGAAGTGCTGAAAGCTGGAATGTGAAAGATTTGATTTTGTTTTTTCTTCCCTTTTTGATTAGTGAGTTTGAATGATATGAATCGATGAATTGGTTGGTTTGTTTATGGAATTACTTTAGCTACTTTGGTGCTTCAATGGGTTCTTTTTGCATTTGTTTGTTTTATGAAGTAGATGAATTTGAAGGGGGAACATGGTCCAGGATTCATAGAGCTCACCCCAACTTGTTTTGGATTGAGGTGTAGTTGGTGTTGTTATTCTTCTTTTTATGAAGTAGTAGAAGGAAAAAAAAAATAAGGGAAACAAATACTCAGAGTATGCACCAAGAAGGCATAGAGTCTCATTTTGCTAACCTCTATTAGGATTTGCGTTATACTTATCATTCAGCTTAGCATATTTGATCTCTATCCTGTGTTTGAAACATCCACTGTGCTTCAGAAGTAAAGGTTCTAAACAAAGTTGCAACTTTTTTGCTTTCAAATGAATTCTCATTAGATAACACATGTTCGTCAACTCATTATGATCTATGCTTCTCAAACTGCTCGCAGCGTATCAGTTTGTGCTTCTTAATAAGTTATCTATGCTGATTAACTCTTGCTTTTGTGTTATTTTTGGTGCCTTTTGTGCTCTGAAACTTACATTTATTGAAAAAGAATGGAGAGAGAGAGGAAACTACTTTAGTGCGGCAGCAGTCAACAAGACGGCCAAACCTCTCATCTCTGCAAATACCTACAAGATCTTTGGAAAATGCATTATCCAGCTTTACAAGAATAGATGTTCCAAGTCCTAACTCTGCCAGATCAGGGTTGCCCCCAAGGCCCCACTCCGCCAAGTTCATGTCATCTATGAAGAATCTGATTCCACAGAAAAGCACTAGGGCAAAAAATGTAACTCATGATGGCGAAAAGACAGTTCTCATTATCCCAGACATGCCACTTTCAGATAAGCCTTCAACTTCAAGGTCATTTTCTCTCAATAAAGTTTTGTTCTCTTCAACGACAAAATCAATCCGCTCTTTACCAGAGACACCAATGGGAAGTGTTGCAAAACCTGCAGAGGACAATTATTTGGATGCTCATTCAGAGTTAACTGTATGTCATATGCCCTAATATTTACTTATTTGGATGCAGTGTTTTATTATATACTCTTTCTTACTTTTTCCGTTTGTACTATTGATTTATTTACTGACAGAAACCTGAAGCTCAACAGCATATGAAGCGTTCATTTTCAGTGCCTATACATGTTAAAAGCGGAAGCTTAAGGAGGACAGATTCTAATGGCGGTCTCATCCGTGTAATTTCCAAAGTTGTTCGCCCAACCACGGATTCTGATGCCTCAGCAGACATACCACAAGAAACGGAAAATGGTATGCCAAATTTTCGTGCATCCTGACTCTTATAAATTTTATACTTACTTGTCAACTAGCTTTTCCAATTGGATAATGCTACACGAGTGAATTTAGCAGTGCATTTATGAAAAACTGTTTTGATCATTTTCTGAACTAAAAAGGTTCTTGGTACAAGCCTTCAACACTAACTAGTTCTTGGTACAAGCCTTCAACACTAACTAGTTCTTGCTACTAGCCTTCAACACTAACTGTTTACATCTGGATTATTTAGTATACCTGTTTGATTTTCAATAAGCACCTTTCTTAATGTATCAATTTGCATATGTAAGTTGATCACCAGCACCTTTTTTTAGTTATCAACATCTCGAATCTCTTACCAAATGGGGTAATGAATTATTTTTATATTTTATTAGAGAGAAGAATTAGTCTGAAGTCTATCGTCTCTGGTGTTCAGTAGGTATTGAGCTGCAGTTTATCCTTGAAGGTTATCAAAGTTTGAAAAAGAATTTGTATATGCAATCAATCTTGAACAACTACTAAGATGTTAACTCTATATGCATATGTCTCTCTCTCGTGAGTTAGTTGCCACTTGTGGGCTGTGGCAAGTTATACTGAGACATTCTTTTATTGTTATAACTATTTTTCTTTGCGCCATCTTTTACTTCCCAAATTATATCAACACTCTTTCTACTTTTGGTACATTTCAAACTGTTTAACACTATTCCAAAAGAATTACTCTCTCTCTCTGTTTCATTTAGTGTGTCTTAGTTTTCATTGGGCACGAAATTGAAGAATGTAAAATACTCTTGGATCTTGTGGTCATAAAGTGAGGTATGTATAACATATCAAAGATTATTCCTTGAATCTAGCGGTCGTAAATATATCATGTCAGTCCTATAAGAAGGTGTTGTTACTAAATATAAAAAGGTGGAATTCTTTTCGAAATAGACTAACATATAAATTGGTATAGAAGGAGTATTATTCTATACAACTTTCAAGGATTCAAATTCAATCAACTAAAATATTTTATGATTTGATGTTTTTCACTGCCACTGATATAGTACGTAAGTCAGATTGACATTTTCGACTCATGTCTAGTCAAGGCAATATGATCTGTAGATCTTAAATTTCAGTTAAAATAGGTCTTTGCCCCAACAAGCTTTTGCTATCACAACTTTAAATTAGCAAGGAACAGAATTGGCTGTGTATAATGGGAAGCATACATTTTAAGAGGATGAATGATGCTGAATGGTGAATGTGCTCAATTATGGCAATTACAAATTTCTCTTTGGTGGTGTTCACTTTCTTTGGCTCCTGGTAGTAGATAGAATCGTTGAACGTATTAGGACTATTTGATACTTCATATAGGTAAAATATTAAGAGTAAAGGGACGTGACCCCTGCTGTCTCCTCTCCTTGTTCCAGTACTTTCTGTGGCATCTTAGCTGATTGTCTCTAGATGAGTATAATGGCTTTTCTCCTTCTCTATCTACAGTCGCAGATAATTCTGGTGAAGATATTCCTGAGGAAGAGGCTGTTTGCAGAATTTGTTTTGTTGAACTTGGTGAAGAAAGTGAAACATTTAAAATGGAATGCAGCTGCAAAGGAGAGCTTGCACTCGCTCACAAGGAGTGCACCTTGAAGTGGTTTAGCATTAAGGGTAACAAGATCTGTGATGTTTGCAAGCAGGAAGTACGAAACCTCCCTGTAACATTATTGAAAATTCAAAATCCTCCAACTGCTGCCAGAAGGTCCCAAACTGTTATACAGCAGAGAGAAGTGCCTCGCTACAGGCAAGTCCAGCTGATAAAGTTTTGCGGTTTCCTTTACTTTCACTTGAATTTTATGTGAACCTCAGACTTAAAACATGTCAGATAAATATAGCTAATCAAATACTTTGTGATTCTAGGCAGATTCTTTCTATTGCGAAATTTAGCTTTGTGCATTTAAATTTTATATGCTTTTGCAATTCAGTCAGTAGTGGACATGACATAAAAAATTGGAAGCTTTTGATTCTTTACATGCTGCACTGTAAAACACGAGTCACTAGGAAATTTTAATCCTAAAAGCCTTCTCACTTACTGAACTTATGAACCCCTAACTAAGTCTTGACAAACATTACTAGTTCTGTTCACAAGTACATACCATGTTTCTGATTGGTATTATTTAAACATTTGAAAGTTTTTGTTCTCTACATGATGCCTGGGAATCATGAGAACACCTTAATCCTAAAAATCCTTTAAGATCTTGAACTCATGAATGCCTTGGATCTTGACAAACCTTACTAGGTTTCTTACAAGTGTAGAAATTTTTTTTGATTAGATTAAACTAATTAGTTTCGATCTATCCTTGTGCATAAAATGCTTGAAGATGGCAAGGGAGGAGTCAAGGAAAAGTTGTGGAGTCACAAATTTTAGTACCTTTTTCCATGTTGCTTTAGCTAACAGGGAGAAAAGTACACTGCAAATAGTTTTATTTCGGGCATCTCCTGCAACACTAGCGCCATACGCTTGAGAAGAAAGATTCTTGAGGTCAAGCTGAAACCACATGCATAGATAGTGGGTTAATAGCAAGGCCAACAACGGAAGCTTGGGCGGAGCCATATGAAGCTAAAGTCTCATGTAGAATTCTTTGAACCTAATAAAGTCACTATTAGTTGGATCAAAAGAAAAAACAAGAAATTGTGTGATAACGTCTTCTCAATCATTCCTCCTAGGCGAGCAAGAACCAGCTGCTCGACTTCGGAAAGAGGTATAGGCTGTGGGTCTACTCCTTCCCGTGGATCCAAGTTAGATTCCGCCTTCGGCTAAGGAGGGAAATTCAAATCGATAGGCGGTCACCCCAAGCTAGTAAACATAAATTAAAAATTGAGAAAGGAGATCTAATCAATTCAAGTGAGATTTAACATACTTTAGACTACTGTGCTTTGGGATACTCTAGAAATCTCTCCCAATCTGTTCCTTTCTTTTCTGCTGCATAAAGAGTGAACTGGCATCTTTTATAGCTTGGCATTGAAGCCTCTGATTTCTGAAGATTATTCATATAAATCAGCAAACTAAACTTGACCTGCACTTCAATGTTTGTTTGGTGCCCTGGTGGTATTTATGTCATGATCATTGGTGTCAATAGTTCCATTTATTTGGTGGTAGTTTAACCAGGTTGTTCTAAATGTTGATGAGTTTAACATGGAAATTTGTTTGTCACACTTATTTGGGTATTGCTTTTTCTTTTGCTGTCAACAGAGTCTGGCAAGACGTACCTATCCTTGTCATGGTCAGCATGCTTGCATATTTTTGCTTTCTGGAGCAGCTTCTGGTACTTACCTTTTGTTTCTTCATTATTATATCTCTTCCTATGTGAATTAAAGTGCTGTGATGATCTAAGTAAATTTCTACTATTTATTTTTGGCCAAGTTACCTTTTTGTTACCTAGTTTATAAAGTGGTACATTTTTGTCCTGCTTTTTGCAATGTTTATTTTTGTACTTAGTTTATAGGGTTTATGCAACTTTTGTCCTACTTTTTTGGAATAGGCACATTTCCACATAATACCTAAATTTTCAAAAATACAAAAATAGGACTTCCTATCATTAATCTTTTGACAGAAAAATTGATGTGCAACCTGTTGATCAGCCTTAATGATGATCTTTTCTCTTTTTTAGGTGTGGGGTTTGAACCCTCAAAAGGATCAATAAAAGATGCATGATTTTTTAGTCTAAAATTAGCCAGTAAAGAGGAAGTCCCATTTTTACACATTTTTTAGGAAGTCGGGGGTCGTTTGGTTGCTGATTAGAGTTATTGTTATTCAAATGACTACTAANGGGTCTACTCCTAATTTTTGCCTAATCAAAGCTTGACTTGTATTTCTTTTTCACGACAGGAACTCACTTGAAGTTTGTTCCTTTGGACAGTGACTAAATTAGAACAAAGAGAAATAAGTGCGGAAAGTAAATAGGAGACAAGTATTTTTACGTGGAAAACCACCCAGGCTCGAATGGGTGTAAAAATCACAACCTATTCCCTAGTAGGATTTCAACTTCAACTTCACTAAAACACCGAGCCAAATTTGGATTACCCACCACAATCCAAGGACCTACCCCTAAGCCATTACAGAATTCCTAACCTATATAAACTACCCTTAGTTTAAAACAGAAAAAAAATTTCAACACAATTACAATTGATTGAAATAGAACATACTCTAATTAAGTTTACAACTTCACTACACGTTGACTCTTAGACTTAGACTGCAACAGACACGGAACAGACTAAGGAACTGTTTCTAGCACCAGCCAACTCTCTTCAACTTTGAATGCCAGTGAAAGCTTAGATGCGTTGGTATACTGAAGATTATATGTGAGTGAATCCTGACTTCTGCGTGTGAGCTTTTCTTATATAGTTAGATAGATTGAGACTCCTTTATTAAATGAAGGAATCTTCAAGTTATCCCCTAGGAGTCCTTGCCTCATTCAAATTAATTGCATACTACTAGTTAAACTCTCCTTCTTTGTTTCCAGTAATTTCCTCAGTCGAACCAGCTCATGCAATGCTTGTTGATTCCCAGTTGGACTCTTATCATTGTGACCTGCAGTTGCCAGATACACACACAATCTCCCAAATAGATTAGAACTCTTGATAAGCATTACCTAATGTACTTATCCATGGCTTTACTGTTTCTATGTTTACAATGTGTCAAGCATGTTTTAAATCATCAATAATATCATTAAAACTTATTCCAACGGTTATGCTGGGTTAGTTATGCAAAGTTTAGTTATTCATGTATTAATTACTCCATCTTCTATCCTGTATAAAATAATACATAACTTGACTCATAACTTATACATGTTTTAGTTATGTGACATTGTAAAATGATAACCAGTGTGCTGAATTTTATACAAAGCAACTAATATGGTACCAAAGTCCCAACATGGTATTAACTATACTAATTTTAATACATGAATAATCCTAACCAACCACCAAACGACACCTTAGGGTTTTATGTGCACATTTCAAAAAAGTATGACAACTAATGCACAAACCCTATTAAACTATGTACCAAAAGTGCACATTTCAGAGAAGTATGTCAGATGACACGCGACTCCTCTAACGTAGGTTACTAAATGTGATTTGGCTTTATTTATTCACTGGTTGGTTCCTCTGTCATAACCATCATGATATTTGTTTCTGGCATTCATGTTATTCAGTTTTTAAGTGGAGTATGGATCAACATGTTACACCATGAACTTCTTGAAGGCGTAGACAGAGTAGTTTGGTATTTTCTTATCATGTGTAGGGGTAAAATAGTGCAGCTCATTGCTGCATCTTTTGTCATTATTCGGTATGTCCCTAAAAATGACTGGGTAGTGAGTCTCTTAATGTCAAAGCTTGGAGCGATGTTTAAAACTGTCCAAATATACAGTATTCCAATTAAAGCGACAACCATTTCTTTGATCATATTTCATTTTGCATTCACATTGTGTTTGATGTAGAATATTGTATTTATCAATTTCTTTTCTTGTAATGTGACAGGTGTCTGACTTAGGTGCTCGTGCTCTTGCCATCTCTTTACCTTTCTCTTGTGTTTTAGGCCTCCTTTCTTCTATGATAGCTTCTACTATGGGTATGATTGTTTTTTCCCCTCTATTCTCATCTTATCAGATGTCATTTGAAATGATTCCAACAAAAAACTTCTGCTTCCTGGTCATTTTCTGTTAATGGTGAGATTGTTAGCTCATAGAAATGTAGGATAAGAATGCACATTCAACAGAAATAATTCTCCTTTTGCACTTAACTGAATATCTTCAAATAGATTGTGGCTAGAGAGCCGAAGGAGGCTGTTAATCCAGTGAATGCATGTTAGATTTTGTCTCTTTAGATATCAAAATAACTATGAACTGTAAAATCACTGTATATGCAATTTAAAAATAATATTAAGTATATGAAATTTCACCATTTCCTAACTTGAAGTTGACTCAGAATATCATAGGATTTACACACGACTGCTGAATAGTCACTTATTGTGGAATTTTGATATTTAGTATACATGGTTAACGTGTTTGGATAAATAGTTCTGTACCATTAGCCAAGAGCGTGCTTGGCTTTATTTATTCACTATTTGATTCCTCTGTTTTAACCAAGAACTGAACAGAGGACAAACTGCCTAGCATGCTGTAATACGTACCTCATTAATGGCCATGAGTTTAGTGAAAATGACAGCATGTGGAGTTTAGAAACTCCACATGTTTTTATTGTTGGTGTATTCCTTTCATTCTTTACATCATTTTGATTTTTTTGAAGTTGACATATTTTTGTTTTTAGCTCATTCCTTCACATTATCTACACATTCCATTTGATTTTTTATTTTTCCCTTGAAGGAGTGAGTCTTTTTATCAAGAAATTATAAATACATTCTTTGGCCATTTGCAGTCAGCAAGAGTTACATATGGGCTTATGCTTCATTTCAGTTTGCAATTGTTATTCTGTTCGCCCATATATTCTATGCAGTGGTTAGAATCTTTCATTCTTTAATTTCTTATATTTCCCAGCTTCCTTTTACTCTTATGTACGTTTGGACTGCGGGGGAGGCCATTCATAAAGATTTACATAATTGCTAATATGCAGCTTAATGTTAGTGCTCTGCTATCGGTGCTGCTTTCCTCCTTCACTGGGTTCGGTATTGCAATCAGTACCAATTCGCTCCTCGTAGAGTATTTGAGATGGAGAGCAAGCAGACGCCTTCGATCATCCCCTGCACAGACAACCAGTGCCATGCAGCCGCACACTCTGCCAGTTCAAAGATATTATAGCTACCATGACCGCCGCCCCCATAATAATCAGCAGCAACAACAACCGTTGCATCCTGTAGTTGGACAATCAGAAAATCCGGGGCTGCCAGAGATCAGGGTCCAGAGTGCTTAACTCGGAGTTCTAATATTTTTCGAAGCGTCGGGTAAATAGTTCGGAGTCAAATCCATATTTAATGCTGATCGGATGTTTGTATTATGAGGAATTCCTCATCTTGTGCTACTTTTAGTAGTACCGTGAAAATTCACATGGTACTTAGCAGCGCAAGGAATAGGCCGCATATAATATGTGGAAATGGGATAGGATGGGAAGCTTGTAGAGCATTGGAAGCATGTAACTTTGAATACTTCTGCTACTTTATGAAATACAAAGTGGGTTTATGCTTAAAAATTCCATTTCCTTCTTGATCAATAACAACTGTAGCATTGTCTTCGCGTTGTCATGTTTGAGTTCTTTCTTTACAGGCACGCACAGTTATAGCTCTGACTACTTCTAATCTTTCTAGGGGCATATTTGGTACAACTTCTTGATTGAATGATCATCTTGACTAGTAAATCTAGAGAATAATCTTCAAGTTTATTATTATGCTGTCAGCTCCAGCATATCCCAATGTCCTAATAAGCACCTGGTAAACCAAGTTTCTGTCCTTTTTAAAGTCCAATTTCCAACTTCCTCTGTTTCTAGAAAGTGGCTGCCTTTTTATTTCTTAACGTGAGATTGTGTGTCATGTTCCACGTTTTCACTTTCACATGGTTCATGATGACTTGTATGGGTCCACCATTAGTCAAGGGATCAGGTCCTTTGACTGTCAATCAACAGATAATTACTCGACAAATAGTTAGAACAGTGAAAGTAAATCGCACAGGGTGTTTATGTGAAAACCTCCTTATTCAAGAGAGTAAAATAAAGACCTACCACATAGGATTTCACAAACAACTTCACTAAACTCGAGCAACTTCGATTATAAACTCTTGTAATCCATAGGATTAAACTCTTATCCAACCCATTCTTGCAATAACTCTACTACAAGGCTTCAAAGCAATAACTCTATTGCAATCAACTCTAACCGACTAACAATAACTGGTCCACCACGATTAGCTCTAGCCCTACCACCAACTACCTGTAGTTGATGCCTTTTTCTATAGACACAAGAATGGTTACAATAGAAATACCTACACAAGCTTCATAAATAGAAGAGTAGGTTTATACTTGAAAGTAAAATACAAAGACTAAACAACAACATGAACCTGGAGACAACTTAAATCGAACGTGAGCAGGTCTCTTGTTGTTAGTCAGCTTTGTTCCTTGCGAGCACCGGTGACTTTTGCATAGTATACTTCAATTTTTGAATGCAAAAACTAGGTCATTTTCTTGTCATCTCTATGCATATATATGAGAGAGCAAAACCTATGAGTAATATCATTGGTAGTACATATGACCTTCTGCAACGCTGCTGCAGCTCTGCTGCAATCTCACCAACCACTGTAGAGAAAGTCCACTTTACAACTGTAGGTTTGATCACCGAATACACACGCCGATCAGGTCCCACTAAGAGAACCATAGTGGGGACCTGATCCCTTTATGGATTTGTCTATCATCAAAACCAAGGGCACAAAAGTTCAGAATAACCAAAGAATAAGTACAATTTTGCTGTCTTGGGGTTCTTCCAAACCTTCCCTAGCTTGGGTCATTAGATTGAGATATGTAGGATTGTGGGTACTTTGACTTTCTTATATCATATGAGAAGGGACGGTAGACTTAGGCCTCATTTGTATACGTTTAATGTTGGTCTAATTTAGATCTTAGGTCATTATGTGTATTTGTTTATATTAAGATTTAAATATTTATTTGGATCTTAATCATTAAGATATTGAACAAAGTCTTAATATCAGGTAGTTTTTTATAAATAGTTTTCACCACCACTCTATCCACAATCATTGAAAACCACCACTATTGTCAGGTGCTATTGCACCTACCACCTCCATTATTATAATTGTATGCACCATCGCCACCACCACCACCTCCACCCACCATCACTATCTATCACTACTATCATTGCGGTCAATCCTTAATATCAACCATCTCCTCCATTAAAACTAGCACCACCGCCAACTACCATCAACATATCGTCAACTATCACACATTTTTCAGCCACCACCGTTAACACTGTAAATTACTAACATTAATCAACTTTACCATCACAACCACCACCACTATCCCTTACCATCACGTTAGTCACTACAACACCAACCATTTCCACCAACGTTAGCTCTTAAGGGTTAAAAAAAATATTGGTGCTTTATAAGGTCAATTAAGGCTCCATTTTCTTTAGCAATAACAAGTTATAGTTTTGTTAAAGAAATATTGAGTACTATTTGTAGAAAAAAAACATTTTCATATCAAGGAAAGAATTATTAGAAGAAAAATGTCACATCTGAAGTACTAGATCTCAAGAAAGATTAAGTGGATTGATTATTTTATCAATTGAAAAAGAATTATTTGAAGAAATTGTTTAAAAGTAAGTTATTAATTTTGTGTTTCAAAGAGTAAGAAGAATAGGCTTTATATAAAAAAAAAAAATTTTTTTAAAAAAAAAATTATTTTTGTATAATTTTTTAAGAAAAATTAAGGCTTCGGTTCGATTTTGGATTTAGCCACTAATGAGCTTGAGTCGTTCTTG
>JACEIK010001575.1:129720-142531 GCA_018107945.1 Datura stramonium | reverse complement strand
ACACTTGTGCAACCAAACAGTATGCCTGTAAGTACATTGCAATTACATTATGATAAACAAATAGGTCCTCATAATTATTGTTCTGTGAAATTACTACTCTAGTAATTACACCAATTCGAATTAACATGTGTCTTTTCAAACGCACCCTTAGTTTATCTCACTTCATTTACTTCATTACATTTTCAATTACACTCTCTTCCCTCTAGTTTGTCTCTCTTCATTTACATTTAGCCTATCCACTGCCAGAATTTTGATCAATATTTAGAGCCAGACACAGAAAGCGCCAAAGAAACAACATCAAACTTTTAAAAAGTAGTGTTTGTTGGACAAAAAATTATCAAGAACCAAAATGAGAATATATACTTCTTCTCTCAAGTGGCTATATAGCCAAGATTCCCATTTCTCATGTCAAAGTCACAAAGATAATGAGGAATACTTTTGGTTGATTTATATAAGTATGGTCTACTCTAATGGTGCTTACTTTTGGTACTCAATAAGTTACTGAAATAATTAAAAACTAACAAATCGTACATAAGATCGTTGGATCGAATTTAGTGGCTAGTATAACAAGATTTCTTTACTTTCTTGATGGAAGTGATTAGAATGGATCTGCTTAAGGATGAAGATACTTGGAAGGTCAACTTTGTGAACTAGCTATCTTAATATAAAAATCACATAATTTCATGTAATATGTATACTATATACTGTTTTGAGTTATTTAAAGTGGCTTAAACCATAATCAAAGCATTGCTTACTTTGATGAGTTCCCTACCAACATGATTAGTCAACAGACCACTATCAATAATAAAGCAAGTTAAAGAAGAGACAGAGAAAGAAGAAGAACAAAGGAAAGAGAAAAAAAACCAAAGAAGAAGAAGAAGAAAGGAAAAAAAGAAAAGAAAACTAAAGGTAAAATACCTATCACAAAGCATTTTCCCTTCCTGGTTTATTATTCTCTTTGCTTTCCATTTAACTACTTTATCTCTGCCCCTCTCTTTCACCTTCACCCTTTCAAGGCAATCATATTTTCTCTGTTTCATTCTCCCATTGCTCTTCACTTCCTTCTATCTGATCTCAGTATATTAGGGACAGTCCTCACTTCAATTCTTCTCATTTCTCTAATTTGGTTTGATTAGTCTGTCAAGATTACTGTCCTTGAAAATGTGATGGTAAGTTTCTTTTTCTTGTCTTTTTTTCTTGAATTCGAAAAATGGTGCCTGTAAACAATTCAAGAACTTGGGCACCACATATGAGCACAAGAGATTGTTCTCAAGGATTCTGCAGTTTATACTGCCCACAATGGTGTTATATAATCTTCCCACCTCCACCTCCATTTGACTTCCCAGCTGATGATGATTCTGGTCCAAATTTCTCTCCTCTAGTTATAGGTATCATCGGAATTCTTGCCAGTGCTTTCCTTCTAGTTAGCTACTATGTCATAATGTCAAAGTGCTGTGGCCACAGGGATGCTTCAAGAAGAAGGGAGAATCATCTTAATGATTCAGAACTAGAAGAGAATGACCCTTCAAATCATGAGGCATGGCATATGAACACAACAGGTTTAGATGAATCTCTTATCAAGTCGATTATGGTGTTTAAGTACAAGAATGGAAGTGGATTAGCCGAGGGAACAGATTGTTCTGTTTGTCTGAGTGAATTTCAAGATGATGAAAGCCTTAGACTTTTACCAAGATGCAGCCATGCTTTTCATGTTACCTGCATCGATACATGGCTTAAATCTCACTCCAATTGTCCTCTATGTCGCGCTAATATAGTGTTTGTAAATGCTTCACCACCTCCATTACCTCCTCCAGTTAACGAAGCTCCTCTGATGAACGAAACAACCTCCGAAAACCAACCTGAAAACGATATAGAAATGGGGGTCAGAGAGGAAGATGAAGAAGGAGAAGAAGTTGCAGAAAATAGAGTCCCTTCCAAGAGGCTAATAACAGAAAATATGAATCTAATAATTAGAAGATCAGTATCAATGGACCAAGTACCGCGAGGTGTTTTATCTATAGCTGATATACTAAAGATTGATCACGACGAAGATTGTGAAATGGGAAATTGCCCGTTTCACAAGAGAGATGTTGGAACATCAAAACAAGAAGTAGGGGAAGAAGAAGTAAGCACATCACCACATTGTTTATCAAGTCCCACGGGGATGAAGAGATCTTTTTCCAGTGGAAGATTCATGTTCCCTAAACATGGGAGAGGACAAAATATGATCATCCCGTTGTGAAATTTGCTTTGACTATAGAATCATGTCTGTCTATCAGAGCAGAATAGAACGGATAATCATCAGGTCAAGGGCTGCCCCTTCTTCTCGTCTCGAAAAAAGAAGAATTATGCCAAAATTAGGAGGATTTGTGCATTTATGCCATTAGATAAAGAGTTCATATAAAGAAAAAAAAAAGGTTTGAATAGGTTTTTGCTTTAAGTAGTTGAGGGTTTTGTGTGTTGTCAGCTCATNTCCATTATCTATTCTGGGAGGACAAGACTAACACTGACTCAGAATATACCTTCACTACCTATATCTTTTTTTTTCCCTTGGTAAGTATCATTTCGTGCTCACCAAAATTAAAGCAAAAACAAGTTCAAATATAATGTCATCATCATTTCACTATGCTAAGATTTAACTGTTGGACTGGAGTTTGATGAAAGAACAAAAAGAAAATCTCTCTTAAGCTAGTTCATCTTTATTCTACTTTGTATTTATTTCTTCATTCTTAGGAGTAGTGAAATAGAAAACTTTGTAAAGTACTCTTTTATCTTTTCAATTGATATTATAACTTGAAGGAAAGCCGAGTTGGTTAGGAATATTACAAATATTTCTGATTAGGTAAAATATCAGCTCTATTGAAGTAAAAGTCTCTTCTTCTTCTTTTTTTCGTTTTGTACAATATTCCAACACGTGATTAAAAATTAGAAAAATTGACATAAATAGTTGTCCACTCAAATAATAAGAGTCGGACGTTAAATAGTCATGTTCTCAAATATAACGCACAACCAAAATATAAAAATAAAAATAAAAAATTCAGGAATCTAAAATGTTAAGGACAATTTTTTTATTTTTTATTTCAAAAAAAATCTATCATGAATCGGTCATTATTTTATTTTATATCAGAGGTTAATTTATAAACTTATTATGTAGTTCGTTAAATCATTTGTAAACTATTTATTTTAGATCAAATAAATTTACGATATAATTCAGTTTTGTTCATCTTCACTCATTTCATTTTATGCATCTTTCACTTTTCTTTAAATATTATTTATTCTATATTCGTGTCTCAACAATCTGAAGCGTTTTTATATTTAATGAAACTGAATGTCTGTTTATGAAGACATCGAAGACTTCTCGTAATTTTTGGAGTTGTTCAGTTTCGAAGAAGTATGTTTGGGTGTTACTATCTAGTCCTAATGAAACATATAAATTACAAATTATAATTTGTTGTTTTGATATTTATTAGGAAATGCTGGATACAATTATTTTTATGTGAGTAGATAATATTCCCATGGATGAAACTATCGCTATAACTTGAACGCAGGGGAAGAATCATTTTTATCGAGAGAAAGATCGTTTTATCGAGGTAATGGATCCTTTAGCGTAGGACAGGCGCCCCGTTAAGCCCTGTACTCCCCATTTAAGTTATTTCTTTTTCTTTTCTTTCTTTTTTCATTTAGCAACGTGAATTTTTTTCAACTTCTTTACCAAATATAAAATAAAAGTTAATTGGATAAATATTTTTATTAGACGTCTCGCTTCATTCTTTAACTTTACAAAAATAAATTATTCTAATTTTAAGTAAAATTTACTTTTTGTTATAATTTATTTAGCAGTTCGAATACGAAAGTTAAACTAACTAATGTTTGGTGTAAATATGAGCATCTGATCTTGATTTTTAAAGTTACATATTTAGAATTACATAAAGAAAAGGTACATAAATCATAATTGTTTACCATTCAAAATATGTAGAAAGTATCAAAAATATTATGATCAAAGAAAATATTTTTAATTATTTAAATAGCAACTAAGACAAATAAATTAAAAATATTTTTATTATTTTTGTGTTTTTAATTTTTACAAAAAAATCAAAAACATATTTAAAAAAAATTCATTTCTCTCGGACTATATTTAAAGATGATGATTTTTAAATCTTTTAAAATATTGACGTGTGCGAAGGTCACTTCTTTTCGGGTATAAATTATTATCGGTAATTTTAATTTTTTCTTTAATTTGAGTCTTACTCTGCCCTATCCTAACCCTTTAAAAATAATATTTCCCCCCCCGACCAACCCTGCACCCCCCTCCCCTTTAAATTTTTCCTTGCCCTATTCAGTCCTATTTAGAATTTTTGCCCTACCCCACCCCGCCTCAATTGTCACCCCTAACTAACACTGTTATGTCCCAAAGATGAAATTAATGTGAAATTTGGAACACAATTTAACATAAGGAAGCTGCAGAAGATATGGACCTTCTTAGGATAATATTAAAAGAATAAGAAGAAAAACAAAATTACTTGAAAGATATGTTTAATGAAATCCACTATGAGAGAGCTTTTCTAAAATGAAAATTCAACGAAGAAGAGAAAAATAAATAAATTATCGTTGGAGATTTTTATGTGCTCTTTTGATTTATTTTTTTTTACTTGAAAATATTTTATAGTTGATTTGGTTTTATGTAAGTTTTCTTTAGTAAGAAGTAAGAACATTATTACGTATTTTTTTTAGAATTTTAATTTTTCTTTTGTATTTTAAATTTTTTATATTGTTTGTTTTTTGTTTTTGGGGTTTTTTTTTTTTTATGAATTTTGAGTTTTTTTAATTTTTTATTTTTAATTTTTAAGCTATATATATTTTCTTCTGCACTTTTTATTGTTCTTCATTTAAGCTTTAATGCTATAATTTATAGACAACTTCAGGACTAATTTAAATTATGCATAATTTTGTTTCGAAAAGGGAAAAAAAAAACTGTACTAGTTTACATCTATTGAAGTCAGATCAGGTTTAAAAATTAAATAAATTGGTGGGATTCTTCACACATATATGTAGAAGTGTTCATTTACTAACAAAATAATAATAATAATATATATAATAGTAATAATAATAATAATAATTATTATTATTATTATTATAATAAATTATTAAACTCTCAAGAGTTATATTTGAAGATATATTTAATATGATTTTTTGCGGTCATAATTTATGTTGATAGAATCAGAATTATAATAAATTATTATAGTAGAATACAAGTAATTAGTTGAGGATTGCAAATCGTTAAGACATGTCCTTTATGTTCATTGAATCTGTATTGAAAGAATAGTACAGAAGAAATATATACACTCCTCCCATTCTATGTTATGTAACCTGTGTTTAATATAATATTGTGATCTAAAATAAATTATTGATATTTGTTAAGCTACAATTTATATTATTAAAAATTAGTATAATGACCTTTTTGCATGTAAAGTCTACAATTGTTAAACATCAGAGTGAGTTGTTTCTTTTTAATATAAAATTAAAAAAACAAAAAATTTTATATTTTTTTTATTTTTTTTAGTTTTTTTATATTTTTTATATTGTTTGTTTTTTGTTTTTGGGGTTTTTTTTTTTTTATGAATTTTGAGTTTTTTTAATTTTTTATTTTTTTAAGTTTAGGATTTGTAATTTTGAGTAAAGTTCTTTTTTATTTTTACATTATAGTTTATGACTCGTTATGTGGACCGAAATACACTGATTTATTATTTAAGGTTTATTTATTTTTAGTTTGCTGGGAAAAAAAGCGAACCTTTATTTCTTTTTATTATTATTATTTTAGATTCTTTACGCATGTGGGACGAACTCTTATTTTATTTAATTTGTTTAATTTTGTTCGTTTGTTAAACAATTAAAAATTTTGTTTCTAGTTTAGGGTTCGTTATATATTTGCAAATTACGAAGTACTTTTTTAAAAATTAGGTTTGGAATAATTTGTGGAATAGATGCTTTTAGGAAAAATTATTGTTCAAGTCATAATTAATTTTTAACTGTTTTCTCAACTTTTTGTTGGTAATTTGGATTTATAGATATGAATCCTTCACCGGTTACTGTATATTCTGGTTTAAAGTGTATGATGTTCTAACACTCTTAAGTAGATCATTGATCTCAGGCTGTGTGAGGGGATGTTGATAGGCCAGACAACGTGTTTAATGTCCCATCGTGCAGAATTTAAATTCAGCATCATGTAAATAAGTACCTTTGCATCATCGCCGTCCTTAACTGCTTTGATAGGTGCAAATTTAGAGGGGTACTAGAGGTCGAAAATGTTCAATATGATTGGGCTATCATTACTATACTTATTGATCGTTGGCCTCTAGAAACATATATTCTACATGCGCTATGGGCGATTATACCATCACATTGTAGGACGTAGAGATGTTGTTTGGCATGGTTGTTAAAGATGAGCCCCTATTTTAGAGAATGGTGTTCGAGTAATGCGCAGTGCGGGATGGAAAACGATTGTTGGAAACGAGAGGTGGATCCAGAAATTTAAGGTTAGAGGTGTCATTTGCTTATTTTGAATATAGACGTGCTCACGTTTATAAGATCTAAATATGATAAATATTTGATCGATTTAATTAATTATGATTTTTGATTCGGGTGTTTCTTTTTTTAAACATAATAAATAGATCCGAGGCGAAAAGAGCGAAATAATTATGAAAATTGGGCATAAAGAGAAAATCACTCATTGTTGCCATAATTATTTGTATTTATAAATATTTCACGCTCTATAACAAATTTAATATAAAGAGGCCAAATAATTTTATATACATAATTTCACCAAATAGAGATAAAGTTATATGTGAAGTACCGATTCGCACACAAACATAAAGTCCAAAAAAGGTTTAAAAAATTAAATAAAATTTCAATTTGGTTTTCATATCATCCTTAATTTATAATATGAATTATTTTAATGAATTAAAACCTTCAACAAAATTTAAACGTTATAGTTTAAATTACTTTTTTCATATGCATCCAAATAATTTAGATAATAAAATAAAGATTGAGGAAAACTTATTGTAAAGTTTTTGAAATTTTTAATGAATAGAGGAAAAAAATTTGGGTAAAGAGAAAAAATTATTGGAAGAAGAAAAAGATGTCTAACAATAATTAACTTAAAAGTTTTAAAACCAAGGCATCAAATTGAAGATATATTATGAACAACATAATTATAATCGCAAAAACAAAAAAACAAAAACCTAAAAGATATTTATATTAAAAAATACCTGTAAATATAACTCTTCTGTAAATTTTGCGGAGAAAAAACTGACTTCAAAGTAGAGTAAAATACTTGAGCTGGGACGATTAATAAGTTCAAGAAGTCCTCTTCACCAGAAAACACACACGTTAGCTATTTTTATATTTTTATTTTTTTTTTATAAATAATAATATTTTTTATCTTTTTTGATTTTTTTAATATTTTTAATTATATTAGTTTTTTTTTGTTTTTGAAAATTTTTAAATTGTGAAATTTTTTAACTTGATTTTAAAATATACATTTTAAAAAATAAAATAATATGTATTTTTATATATTTAATTAACAAATATAATTATTTAAACGACCTATAAAATATATAATTCACTCTTAAGAATTATACCGTCTTTAGCGTCAGTAAATACAACTTAAAACAGGTAGAATATAAAGACTACTCCATACCTTCCATTTGTTCCTTTTTTATGTTGCATTATTTCATTAGTAGTCTTTTCAAGAGAAAAAAAAAAAGATATTCTTTTAAATATTAAAATAATTAATTTTAAAAGTTTCATTTTAATTTTAATGACATACTTTTATAGTTAAAAGACTATTTTAAAGCGCAAATTCTTCTTTTCAAATATTTAGGTAACAATTAAAAATCTCAAACCACGTAAACTGAAAATTATGCATACTCTATTGGACAGCAACTTTTATAGGTATGTTCATCCAAATCCTCGAGATTTATGTCAATTATTTTACGATAAGTAGTGATTATTATCGTCGTCGTAGTATCTTAATTGGGCCTTTAGTTCATAAAATTTTTAGGGCCTTCAGGCTACCAGTAGAAAATATGGCATCGTGTGTATATTTAAATAGTTAATTAACATAAAATGATAATAATTTTATTAATTAATATAAAATATTCTTTTATGTTTATTGAGTTAATTGAAAGTGTTAATAAATGACTTTAAAAACTTAAGTAAAATAAAAAATTTAAATTAACTTTTATCAAATTTTACACCCTTTTTATTGGAAAAATATAAAAAAATTAGGCTAGCATTCTCTCTTTTAAATTTTTTTCTTTCTTTATTCTTTCTTAAATTATCTCCATTAGAATTTCATTAGAAGTTTGAAACTTTATTTCAGGTACAAATTTGAATCACATCGTATATGATGTATTTTAATTATTTATTTTTTTTTTCCTCAGAAAAATTAGGATTTACAATTTATTGGAATTAAGATTTATAGAAAATTTAACTTTATTATAAAATTTAATGGATTAGACAAATTCTTAACGGGATAATATCTCCCAAATTAACTAACAAAATAAATACGTTTATGCCTCTAGACACCCAAATCAGCTATCAGTGGTGGGCATAATTTGAATCTAACTCAAAATTGGTGAAATTTAAATTTCTAGATGTAGATTTAAAATTTTGAATTATGAATTAAATTTTTAAAATTTTTAATTTTAATTAAATTACATGTTTTTTTTGTTTTTTTAAAACAAAAATGTAACTTATATTTTCTATATTTGAATTTTTGTGTTTTATATTTTAAAATTGAACATATATCTTTTATGCTATAAAAAATTCTATACTAACACCCACTGTACATAGTATTATTTCTTTTTTTAAAGAAAATTAAATATTTTTATATAAATGAAAATCCTACACAATTGAAACTTTATCTAAATAAATATATTTAAAACAATTTCGAAGTGGAAGAATAAATTAAAATTTAAAATAAAAAAATGAAATTCCTATATAATAAATATTATAATTAAATAAAAGTGTGTATTTAAGTGTGTATTTAAAGTGCAAGAAAGTTATGACTAATAGTTTGTATATCTTATTAAATAATTTGTGTTTATTTTTTTATTTATGACTTTCGAACGATAAATATTTTAAAAACTATTTACTATTTTTTTAAATCAAAGGCATGAGCAAAATTCTTATCTTCGTTTTAAAATTTCATAAAATTAAGTATAGGATATTCGTAGTATAGGGGATGTAAATATCTAATTTTAAAATATATGAGGTCTATCTGTGATTGAGTCATAATATAAGGGTGATTAATGTAGTTAACTCTTAACTTTATTCATATTGCCAATACAAATAAGTTCAAAAGTCCAAAAATAGTCGGGTCATTCCACAAATTTTCTTATTTGGGGTGGTCTTTAATTTTTTCCCCTCAAATTCTGATCTTTAATTTTTGTCGTTCAACACTTTAAATAATAAAAAATTGATCAAAAATGTACCTAACAACAAAAAATAAAAATAAAATAGCATGGTATAAGAAATTCACAAGGCACAAGTTCAATGAAATAAGTTACACCTCAGGACATAAGTTATGCCCCAAGACAAAAAAAATTATGCCTAAGGATAAGTGCATTCACTTAAGTTATGCCCGAAGGCAAAAGAAAACAAGCTCAAGGCATAAATTATGCCTTTAATGACATAAGTTATGCTTCAAGGTATAAGTACAGTAACACAGTTATGTCTGGATGCAAAAGAAATTAAGCTCAAGTCATAAATTATGTTTCAAGATATAAGTTTAGTAACACAAATTATGCCCCAAGAAATAAGTCCAATGAGTCTCAAGATGTCAGTTTAGTGGCACAAGTCATGCCGCAGGAAATAAGTTGATGTCCTAAAGCACAGACTCCTTAAAAATCTTGCATCGTGAATCATAATTAAGATACTTTGGTCCATAAATTTTTATTAAATAAACAGTAAAGATAAAATTTAAAGATCATAAAATTAAAAGGCAAAAATTAAAAATCACCTAAAAATGAAAAAACCTGTATAAAAACTTAATAATTGCCTACCTATTATATATTAACCTCATAAATTCATTTCTCCTAAATATGATAATGACAGAAAATAACATATAGTTTGTGATTGGTGATAAGAGGAAGATATTTTGCTCGCAATTACTATTCTTTCTAAATAAATTTGTCTTAATAGGCTCAAAAAATAAAATAAAATATTTAAATTAATTAATTTCAAAATAAAAAATTCAAATTAAAATTTTCATATTTAATCTAAATGACCGAACTTTTACCCTTCTCAACTAGTACAAAATTTTTGTAAGTATAGCTCATATAATAATGTAATTGAGGACGATTATTAAAGCGAGTTCAGAACAACTTGGAGAGTTTCTATGGAAAATCTTTCATATGCAGTGCAACTGATTTTTTGAAGCAATGGCATGACAGAGTCGCATTAGCACTAACATTTTGTAAGCGTGGTTCGATTATTTCAATTTTTTCAATAAGAGAAGCTGTTCATGGCGGGGCTTCTTTCCCAGTGATGTTTTAAGTTGACTATGTCTAGAAATACCAAAGCAACCATAAGCTTTCTCTTATATGAATTGCGAACGACTTTGCCAAATTTTGTAACTCAAAAGGGAAGGTTTGATATTTTGATAATCTCATTCCGGTGCTAAATCAGAATTACAACAGTACTAATAGTTAAGAGAGCTGTACAAAACTTCAAACTGATCGAGGACTCTCATGATTTCCTGTTTTCTTTTTTATAGACTTCCCCGCTTCATTTTCCATTAGAACATTGATTTAGTGAATTTAGGTTACATATTCCTCTTTTATTAAGGTTTTACACATTTAATCAGTACATTAACATGATACGTTAGAGCTCTCAGAGATAATACTAACTTCCAATCAAAGCCGAAGGTGACCTTATAGTAGAATTTTTATTGTAGTTTTTCTATCTGTTTCTTGCTAGTAAGCTGAAACCATCACTGCTCCTGCTGCTACTGTTTCTCTCTCTTCATCTTCGTCTTCTTCTGCTTCCCACATGAAGTGTGCATACGATCCCAACACTGTGCTGTTATTAGATCAAAACTCAAAATGAGAGGCAAATCTCTATAAAAAAAACTCAAGTTCTGAATCTTAGATCCGTCTTTGATCTGCGAACAAGATTTGTTTTGAAAGGATTAATACGAATAGGAATTTTACCAGTCATCAGGAGAAGCTTGAACAGCTTGATCAAAGTAAGATTTGGCTCTAATCTCATCTCGCTGCGTCTCCCAAACCAATTTGGCATACAGAGAAAGCACTTCTCCATCTCCAGGACTTGCAAGTATAGCTCTTTCGTAGCATTCTTCAGCTTTCACAAAATCTCTCTCAACCTTCAATTATTATCAACATTAAGCAAATCAATCCAAAATCTTCGTATATTGCAATATACAACTTCAATTAATAAATAAAAATGGGTCAATAGAAGAAATTACTACCTCATGCAAGTACTTGCCGTAGTTCCTAAGAAGAAGAGAATTCATAGGATCTGATTTCAGCATTTCCTTATAATATGCTCCGATTTCCCTCGGATCTGAGTTTCTACCGGTGAAACTACTCGCGTCGAATTCATCACTACCGCCACCGCCACCGCCACCGCCACCGCCACCGCCAAACTTTCTGTTTTTGCCGATTCCACCACCAGGAAATTCAAGCTCATCAATAGGAATACAGCTACGCGGCCAGTCTCCGGCGTAACTCTGTCGATCTTCCGTCAGACTCAGCGATCCAATACTTCGGAGGACCTCCAACTCATCCTGCTCAGAACCGCAATCTTCCTCCGGTATTATTGCCGGTAATGATGTCGATCCAAGCTTACTCAACGTCCTAGTTACTCCGGAACCTTCAAGCGACGACCGGATCAAGTCGGACTCAGACGAAGCACGGCGTATTCTCCGACGGTTGACTTCCAGATTCAGAGAGATCATAGGAGAAGAACATCCTTTTTTCTTCTTCTCTCCGTTAAGCACTTTACCGATAGATTCACGAGCGGGAACAGAGACCCTCGGAGAACCGGGAACTACCGGCGTCTGGACCGGAATTGAGCCGGAACCGGTTCGGAAAAGGACAGTCTTCATACTGAAACAACTACTTTATATTTATTTCCCTGAGGAAAAAGGTTTGAAAAGCTGAAGGGGTGTGACAGTGTTTATATACGTTTTCAAACGCCGTTAAATTAGTAGAACGGCGTTGACATGGAGAAACGTTGAGTGAGTGACAAGTGTGGGAGAAGCACGTGAGAGGGTACAGCAAGAACGGTGGAGCCGGCGACGGAGTGAGCTTTTTGGAAGGTAAATTGGAAGCTTCTACACGTGTCATGTAGAAAGCGTGACTGTAGTGACTCGCTAGTTGCCACGTTGACAAAAAAGGACAAGAAGTGTAGAGGGGCTATTTTTCAATTATTGTACGGATTTTTATTTTTTGTTTGCCCCCTGATTTAGGGTAGTGCCCATGGCAAATTAGGCTGTTGGTTTTCTTTTAACTTACTTGGGTTTTTGCTTTCCTTAACCATTGGTTCAGACGGCTTTCCTACAGTTGCCATATTGTTGCAAATTGCAATCATCATTTCATATATGACATATTCAATTTGAGCTACTCGCTTAGTGTTTTAAAGTGGCGGGCCGCATTTTGTTTGATTTGAGGTGGAGTTTAAGTTTTGAGACGCTTAATGTTAGCTTTTTAGATTTTTAACTTCTAATATTATATAAATTAATAAAATAAAATTATAAAAAGTTATAAATAGTTTTAAGAAATATAAC
>JACEIK010001575.1:8319-75935 GCA_018107945.1 Datura stramonium | reverse complement strand
GAAAAACAATATAGTAAAAAAAAAATGTAAAACTATAAATAGAAATAACGAGCAGAAATGGAAGAAAAACAATAGAATAAAAGAAATTCATTTGACGAAATAAGAAAAAGTCGGAAAAATAAAATGAACCTTTTTAGGAAAAATTAATATTTTAAAGTTATTCTAGTAAAATGTTACATTTTATACTTATTAAGTACTCCACTAATTTTGATTGACATAAGGATTTTAATTAATTAAAGTATGAAAATATAATTAAGATGCATTACCTGTCATTATCCGCGTGCTGAATTAAATTGTAGTTGGATACAACCAAATGAATATGACCATATATTTTTTCTTATTAAAATCTGCTGTCGTTTTAGTAATTAGGTTTTGCCTTAATAATATGCTAATGATGCTTTCATTGATACTAATTTTTTTTTGGGTTGTCCAAAAGTACTAATTAAAACAGCGTTAACGTTGATGTTTCAACTAAAACAGAGGTCTTTAACCTAATTACGTAAAGGCAAGAATATATATATATATATCTCATACGGAAGGATTCAAACCTAAAAATTCGTTATTTTTGCTATTTGAATTTTTAACATCACAATTTTCTGTAACCATTGAATCATTTTTGAATATTCTAGGAGAAGAAAAGGCAACTAATTAATTAAGGTAGAAGTGTGATAATTAATTAAGTTTCTTCATTCTATTTTTTTCGAGGCTAATCATTGAACTCTTGTAAGCATTTCCACAATTTCGACAATTGTTAAGTTCTTAGTTATTAATCGAGTGTCAACTAATTCAGCTAATAGTAGAATTTGTAGGGATCGAAATAATCAAGTGTCATGCGGAAGCTAACACAAGCAAACCTCGAAAGATGCCAAATAAGAAGAAAAATGAGAAATATACCACAAGAGACACTATAAATTTAAAAGAGATGAGCAATCCACTATATAAAGGAGAGTACAAAATATCGTGTGAAGTATCCTCACAAAATTCACTTAACTTAGAATAAAAAGATGTTCATACAAGAATTACACTACCATTTGTGTTTCACAATTCTCCCTCTGAACAAAACTCTCAAAGCCCTTATGACTACATTGTGGATGCTACTAAATTAGGATGAAACAACCTCAATTTATAAAGCCCAACACCTTTCCTATCGGAGAAAGGATATAGCTAAATATAAAAATTTTACACTAAAAATCTAACAGAATGATAGTGCTTTTTTTTTTTAAAAAAAAAAAAGGAATTTATAGCAATTATGATTGCAGCAGCTCACCAGACTTTCCAAAACTAAACAAATACATAAGGACAAATAGAGGAGAGAATATTTTTTATTTCATTTTTCCTTTGTTGATTGACTCATAATAATTCAAGAACAGCGAATTGATGCCGACAAAGCCTCTGCAATGGTGCTAATTAAGCAAACTTATTGGTGCAAAATATCAATTGGGCCGTCAAAAAGTCTCGGCCCGTACAGCACTAGTGAGTTTGACGATGTTACAACTTAGTCCAATCCAACCTTTCATTTAAAGGGCCCTTCAAAATCCTAGTCCGTCCTAATTCTAAACCTGACCCATGAGCCAGCCATTCAATTCCTTTGAGAAAAAAAGTTTATAAGATATTTTCTCTTTTGGATTGATGAAGCTTCTACATGGTGAGAAAGTGGATAACCTTTCTGAGCAATTAAATTAAATTCTCCTTCAGTTATTAATATTTCTTTTTTTAAAAAAAGGTTTGTTTTATATATAAGTCCATAACATATATTGAAAAAAGAAAAATTAGAAATACCATGCGTCCGTGATATTAAAAAGTAGAAAAAAAAAAGGTATTGATGATGTATTTTTAATTTTACTCTTATTTAAATGGAGAGAGTTTTACATAATCAATAAAATTTTAAAGAGCTGCATTTTTTTAAAGATATTTATTAGGGGTAAGTGGGTAAAAATATATTTTTCTGTTTAGAAATGAGTAGTATTCTTAAGGAGGGTGGCCAAATTAAAAGCACTACTTATTTTGAAACGGAGGGATTAACAATTAACTTGTTGGTGACCTGATAGTGTGAGTGTTTTCCACACTATCATTATGTAAAACTTCAACTCTTTGCTTTTTATAACATGAAAGTGAGTGAAGTGGTGTGTCTTGAACTTTTGATATTTAAGGCACATAATAACATGTTTAAGGCCTTTTGTTTTCTAGGGAATTTCTTTTGTCACAAAAAGAAATGCTTCGGGAAAAATGTCTGTTTCCCATTGATGGAAACTTCCTACTTGGATTATAAAAGAAATAAAACAAAAACAACAGTCAAGATTCCAGAATGAAGTTTTCTATTTGCAGAAAAGCCCAACCAAGTCTCTTTATCTGTCTTAATGCTTCTTGAATAGATACAAAAAGATGAACAAAATTGTCAAATATAGTATTCTAGCAATCTGCAAACTGGAGTTTGATTTCTGTCGTGTTGCGATCCATATACCTTAGATGAAAACAAGTAAAACATAATCTGTTTTTTTTTAACAAACAGTAAGCAGTATGTATCCAACTTGATGAATCTGCAACAGAAGATCTACAAGACTCAATCCCTCTAGCTTCTTTTTCAGTTTAGACATAGGAGAGAAAGGGAGATTCAAACTGGTGTCGATCATTTCTTTGATGAGATTTTGAATGAAAGCTGATCAGAATGCCCCTAATAGCAAGTCTCGTCGCGTTAAAGATATCCTTCCGTCCTCCCATCCTTCCTTTTTATGTTTCAATATCTATGTCTAGTACAGTTGAAATGCCTCAAAAAGTTTATGGAGACGATACAAATCAATCACACTTGTATTAATTAATTTCAAGAAATCAATCTACTTACAGGGAATAAATACTTAGTGATCTGCTAACTTTGGCCTGTATAATGGAGAATCTTCCCCAAGCAAAAGTGATGTCAAGACAGCTTCACACACTGCAGTGTCATACACAAGCAAGTGACCACCATCAGGAACTTCGTGATATCGAATCCAAGGCAGCCTTTGCGAGACATGTCTTTGTAATTGAACAGGCACAACTTTGTCTTTGACACCTTGCCAGATGTGAACTGAGCTTTCGTTTTGTGAGTATGGGTCAGTTAGCTCCAACGGATTAAAATCCCATTTTCCAAAAGCTACAATTATGTCACTGCAAAGGGAGTCGAATACACTTCGGTCCTTTAGGCCATCCTGTATATTTTAAAGTACAACATCTGATTAAACTAATCATCTTTCCAGAAGCCAAACATGTAGTGATTTTTAATGGCAACAACCAGAACTACAATCCTGATACCGTAGATCAAACAAAAAGTTTTCTTTTTTTTAATCTGAATGGCAGAATGTTACCTGAGTGAACAACTGATATCCTGGTGTATTCTTCAAGACTTCCAAGTCTCTCTCACAGAAAAATTGAGGATTTCCATCAAGAACAGATGCTGATGGGAAAACTTTCTGAGTCAACCACCAATGTAATAGCCCCCGAGCATAACGTGTGATCCAAATGACCCACCGACAGAGTTGTTTCCTGTAATCATCCTTCACTAGATCCTTAGGCAGCGTGTGCCATTTATAATTGACAAAGGGAACGACGAGAGCCACACCTGCAAGCCTGCAATGCATTATATTTCAAGAGTAAAATCTAATAGGCCTAAACCTTCACCGGTATAGCCAACAAGCTAAAAACTCTCGAGTTAGTTCTCTTACCTTCCAGGAATGTGATTGATGCAACTCCAAGCCGGGTAACATCCCAACGACACACCTATTACATAGAATCTGGATCCTAATTCCAACAGATTAGCTAGCTCTTCAATATCAGACGCTTCACTTTTAAGGGACCTTTTTGAATTTATATTACTCTCTCCATATCCAGCTCTATCGTAGATCAAAAGGTATATCCCCAATTCATCCAGAAGTTCCTGACAACTAGAGCACTATTAGATCATTCTAAACTAGACATTTTAGACAAGCTAATTCAAGAATAGTATCTCTGCAGCACAAAAAGAAAACACTTTCCAGCTCCCTTCTTTTTATATATTAACTTAAAGAAAAGAATCTAGATATGCTAATAACAAAGCCTATGTTGCTCGAGCTCTCCAAAAATATCGCGAGGCACATATCGGAGGATCCGAGACAGCCGAGCAACATAGCACAAAACAGAAGAGATTTTCAATAACTTATTCTACCTTGAAGTCAATTCAATTGTCACTCTAAACAGTAGTTCTAACCAAGTAATGTCAAGTTTAATTGTTCTTATGGAAGAAAAAAACCCCATTTATGGATCTATTTATTTCAATCCTTTCTCTTCAAATCAATGACATTGATACCCAATTCACAATTCTCTAGCAGATTGATGCTTAAGTATTAGTCTCAAACTGTTAAGAAGTAAAGGTTCAAAATCAAGAAAATATGGTATATACAGATCAAAAAAATTGAAAGAGGAAAAGAATCTACATACATCAGAAGCCATAAAGCTCATTTCTTTGGAGCTGCCAAAGCCATGAACAATGACAATTCTGTATTTTGACATGTTCTTGGGTACCCCTCTTTCCCTGTAAGCAAGGTATCTGCCATCACCAAGTCTCACTCTGGGTGAAGTGACAACAACAGATTCATCTATAAGTGATTTGGATTCAGTTTTCTCAGTAGAAGGGTCTGTGGGCTGACGAGCACATCCCAGACAACCCATCATCATCACTACAAGTTTCTTGAAAACCATTAGTTTTCTGAAAAAGAGGCAAAATTAATCATCAGATAACTGATGAGAAAATTGAAAAAAAATACAGTTTATGGGTTTGGATTTGAGCTTACAAGATACACAAATTCTATGAAAAAGTAAAATAAAATCAAGAATTTACTAGCCGTAGTGATTGGTAGATGAGGGGTATGGTTATCTATACCTTTTTCCACCTTTACCCTTTACTTCTTTTTGACTAACTGAAGATGGCTGTTATGTTAATGCTGTGTTTGGGGACTAAAATGGCAGCTTGTCTAATGAGCAAATGGGGTTGGATACAAGCAATCCATGTCTGACAAGAATTTTTTTTTGTTTTTTTGCAGGTTTGAACATTGCGGTAATTGGTCAAAACCTGTTCAGATTTAAGGTTGCTGATCTCTCTGTCCTAAAATGTTCGAACACTTTTAGTTTTTTGCTATGTAAAATTCAAATTTTGACTAATTTATGAATATTTTAATTTTATTTAAAAATTATTCACGAAAATATCGTAAATTATGTTGAAAAATAAAATAAATAAAATAATAAGACTAAAATGCAGATATTTTATTTTCTTTAAAGAAATTTATAATCTCATTGCGACATAAACCATAAAAAAAAGTATTTGATTAAACTTTTATCGGAAAAATCAATCGGACACGTTGCAATTCTATAACATCTGAAAGTTTATAAACTTTAGGGACAATATTCTGTTGGCGCTAATAAAGTAAAGTAAATTATGAGATTTCACTGCCAGCACATGTTTGCCGACAGGGAATTATAATCAGGTATTCGCATGTGAACATTTATCCTGGTTTATTACCATAGTTATTGTGCCAACAAATTTATCAAAATAAATTAAAAACTTCAAACTTAAAAATATAAATAAAGCAAATAAAAAAAATAATATATTTTTATAAATTAAACTTATAAATAATAAAATATTTAATATTTCATCTTGAGTGTAGGGTCATGAAAACTGCAACAAGCTGACATGTAATTATTAGTTAAAGTCTTAATTTTAAATTTATTATGCTATTTTAATATGCCCAAATAATTTTAGCATCTTGAATAGTAAGCTATAAGATATTCTAACGATTTTGAAAAGCAAGTTATAAAGTATTAGGTATCTTTTTCCGTTATGATTTGAATTTCTCTTCTTAATCTTAATAGTTCCCGAATCTCATCTTGATTAATTTTTTTTCACTGTTTAAACTAAAAATTTTAGTCTTAGTTTAACTTTGCTATAATAATTACTGTAAAATAGTGAGGTGTATCTCTATTCTTTTCAATCTTTCTTATTTTCTTGATTCATCATTTTTTATAGTACAAATATCAAAAAAAAAAAACTCTAGGAATATTAATATAAATATACAATTTTCACAAATAATTGGCACGCATAACCAGTAAATATTGGTATAACTTAGCCAACTAAATAAAGAGGCCGCTTATAGGATTAAATTTATGTAGCAATAGATATTTTTATCAGGTCAATGTAGCCAAATAGGTAAGTCTCCCCCAATTCCCCTCCCTCCTTTTTTAATTAATTCAATTTTTCAGCGATTTTAAATACAAACAAATGTATATCACATTCAATATGTGCATTAAATCATATGTATTTGTTCATATTATTTAATTACTTTTTATCTTTATAATAATTTCTAACGTGTTTGTGCATGTATTGAATGTACCATAAATTTTATTATATTTATATATACGTGTGAACTACATGTATATCACAAAATTATCTATCTATTAAACTAATGTATACATATATTGTTATAATGTATAATGCAGTAATCACTTACTCAATGTATGAGCAACATTGTATGCATTCTTATCATTTCTATAAATAAAAGAAGATAACTATATTGGCATATATTCTTTACCATATTTTAAAAGTGTGTCTAGCTAGCTATACAGTATGTATAACTAAATATGTATCTGAATGTATATTTATTAATTCAATAAAATGTATATTAGAGTGTATACATGACATTTAGCAATATATATATATATATATATATATATATATATATATATATTACTTTTTCTTATCCACTAAAACATAAATGATGATCTAATTACTTCTACATACTTTCTTAAGAATTTTTACTCAATTGATGATGGATAAATGTGTCAAAACAATTTATTTTTCAATTTTTTGAATTTGTTCAACCTCCAAAGATATTTTTCTTCGACTAAGATAAAGGAATGATTTTATAGGTGGAAAATTTTGAAAATTAGAGTCATTATTCAATTTGACAAGTTTCTTTGAATATTTACTCATTGAATTTAAACATAAAAGCACAAAATTTTGAAAAAAAAATCTCAAATGCGTTAAAGAACCTCATAAGAAAGATATTTATATTCTAATCCGTATACACGAACTCACAATATTATATACAATTAAAATTTTATCCTATTCCATACATTTCAGTAAATAATAAATACATTAAAAATAGAAACAAAATTTTGAAGTTAGAAAATTTGAGGCTAATAAATTTTGAGGTATGAACAAATTTTTAAAAGAAATCACAGCATTTTGAGAGAATTGAAAAGGTTATGATAAACTACAATAGACATTTTCCTTAATGACTTTAATTTTGCTAAAATAGAATATCTATAATTTTTTAACTATTTAATTAGACTAAAATAGGAACGACTGTACTTCATTTTTAATATAAATTACAGTATTATTGGTAAATATTTCATAAATTGATAATAATAATAATAATAATAATAATAATAATAATAATAATAATAATAATAATAATAATAATAATTATTATTATTATTATTATTATTATTATTATTATTATTATTATTAGTTATATTATTATTTTATAATTATGACTTTACATAATTTTGTAGACATGGTAAAATTTGGGATATAAGAAACTTTAACTTCTATGAAAAGAACTTGTCTTCACAGGACACCTTAATGTAGGTGTGAAGAATACTCAACAAATTTTGGTTACAAACGTCAGGACAGTTACAGATTTTGGTTAATTTTTAAAGATGTGAGAACAGTTACAAATTAGCGGGGTGGGGCATGGCTTAGCCGGAGCGGAACTTGCAACTTTAATTACTCTCTCGATCAAATCGTCCTTTTGCGTAATTGATCCAGCGCTCACATGTTTTTTGTACTTTCTTTTGAATATTTTTTATATACGTATAAGTGTGTTAAGATGATATAATTAAGACGCTTCATTTAAAAATCGCTCTAAGTACTCCTACTATATGAATATACATAAGTCAAAATTGAACAAACTATGGTTATCGATTTAATCTAACACAAAATATTGAGTCAAATATTAAAATACCAAATATAATATTTTTATAAATCGAAAATCAAACTTATCAAACTAAATCTTTAATATTGATGAACATCATGGCTACCTATCTATATAGATGTATGTGGAAAATTGAGTTAAAATAAGTATTCTAAAAAAAATAGGCTCAAAGTGCAACCCATTTCGAAGTTCAAATTGGATTTGAAGAGATGAAATTGTCTCTAGTATAATTGATTTTTTGGTAAAATAATTGATAATCGATAGAAACTAAAAGTGTTCATTTGTGACAATTTATAGGACCAAAATTGTTTAAAAGATAAAATTGAAGGACCACTTTAAACCTACACAAACATTACGAACCATTTTTGTCATTTTCTCGAGAAACTGATCAATACCCCGTTAATCAGGCCCAAAGAGTTTTTGCCCTAAGCCTTGATGATATCTGGGCCGGGCCGAGTGAGATGTTGAACCTGTGTTCCTAATTCCTATGTAATAACACATTCTACTGATTTCCTTCACAAATAATGTCACTTGTCTTGCTTGTATTTTCCTTTACGTAATGGATTTTTCAATAATTTCTTAAAATACTTATGATGTTCTAACACAAAACCAACTTTATATTATTAAAATGTTTTTTTTACATGTAAACTTATAAGATAAATCTCTACTGAGCTATGTACCATTATTATTGAAAAATTTAGTCGTTGTTCACTTTGCACCAAATCAATGAATATATATATATAACTACTACAAATAGAGATTTTTCACCGCAAATCATTGAGAGATTTGTGTTATAAGATAAGTAATTTCACTTATTTCTCATCGAATTTTCACCTAGAAAACGCATTGCTGGAAAACAATGTGGAAACCCATGATTTTTCTATGTGAAATCACTATTTTTCTTTTCCCACCGATGATTGGTAGGAAATGGGCTAACTTTTTTTCAGTAGCAAATCAGTGAAAAATAATATATTTTTTAATATTGTGTATATATATGTATGTATATATAAACCAAAACATTCTTGTCTAGTTAATGTTTTGTATAAAAATTTATAATAAATAAAATTGTTGACTCGCCCCACTTCGAGACGTGAATATTTAATCTCCTTATATGATACATCGGACACCCACTTCATGAGATAATTTTTAGAATTGAGTTAAGATCATAATCTATTTTCTTAATAAAATATTAGAATCGACTAATTCTAATTTAGAAGAATTTATAGCTGGTTAATTTGGACAAATCAAAATTATTCGATATATAATTTGGACTCATTATAAAACCAGTCCAATTTCGACCCATAACAAAATCTTATCAAAACATGAAGAAAGAAATGTTTTTGCGTTTGATTGATTAATAAGTATTTTCATGACAAATGCCAAAATAAACTTTCAATTGTTTAATTTGGATCGTAAAAGAACAAACAAGCAAATGAAAAGTGATTCACTGGACTAATACAAGCTGACACCTAGACCTGTGACTACAACTAACATAACTAGGACCGTCTCTAGCACCTGGGCCAATCCTCTTCAACTTGAATGTCAATTGAATGCTAAGAATGATGAAATTTATTGCTATATTTCGTGGAGTGAATACCCAACGGACACGGTAGCCTCTTTATTTATAGTACCTGGAATGCTCTAATTTGTCTTCAACTAGGAGAAGAAAACTTTGACTCTTCTTTTGAAAGATTTTGTTGACTCCTTCTAGAATTCCACAAAATATTTTCTTTTCCCGCTCACACTTTGATTCTTCCTTAGAAAATAAATTTCTTTTCTTGCGTAACTTTCACTTTTAACTCTTTCTCCTATTTCCCGCAAATAATCAAGACACTAGAGCAACCAATTAGTAGCACCGCTTTCCTCGTGAATAACGCATCAAGTATTAATCACCATGCCCTTAATTAATTTAACGTTTCAAACATATTTTAAATCATCAAATATCATTAAAATAAATTTCAAACAAATTCCACTTTTAATGATGACAAATAAAAATATGCTTGAATACATGTTCGTTTTTTTTTCGCTAATCAATAATTAAGCAAAAACCAACAATCAAGCACAACCTTCCCTTTTAAGTACTCTGGGTGAAAAGAATGTATTAAAACCTAGTAAGGTAAATGGAAAATATGTTAAACATGCAATGTAAATCAACACACCGCTTAATCAATGATACTAAACAAACAGTAATAATTACTAGAATTAATGACCAAAATTAAAAACAAATACCATCCCAAAACCGAACCAACATACAAACCATTCATGACATTCAAAACTATCAAGAGCAGGCAGAGAGAGAGAGGTGTAGCAACATATGTGGGGGGCACAAACACCTGGGACAAGGCCTTTATGAGAGTTAAGAGTTTAGCATGATCTACAAAAGTCATCTTCATTACGAAATAATCGGGGCCTCAAGTCGCATTCTCTCGCGAAGCCGAGCATTCTCAATTATCAACCTCTCATTATCAGCGTACACCTCGAGTCCGAGCAATATGTGCACACCCGTGATCTTCCACACGAACTCCTTTGACGAGAACCCGAGTCTCATAATAATCCAAAGCATCATAAATAGAGTAGGACTCAAGAGCGCTGAACTTAACATAAAGCTTATCAAACACCTTCGCCAAGAGAAACCCATACTAAGCAGAGTACGATTTTGCTTAACGTCATCAACAACTTTAACCAAATAGGACATCATCAACCCGTAAATTTATAGGTTCCCTATCCAAAAGCTCCATATGGTTAAATCAAGACAAAATAACATCACGACGCTCTTGGAGCATTAATCAAGTTCTTGATAACAAAGGAGAACAAGTATTTGTGATGTATGCATGGAATGCTTATACACTTTTCAATAGGACATCACAGTATGATTGTTAGAAAATTTTCTAACCATGTCTAAGGTTTTAAAGAAGGAGGAAGATCCGCCACCGATTCTTTTGATAAGAGAAAAACCTTCACATGGAATTTTCAAACCTGAGTGTGAGGTAATATTCACTATAACATCCCCAATTCTACTTGTAATGCAATCATAAGACAAAGTAAATGGAAAAATGTAACAACTTCCAGACCGAGCACACCTTGCCTCGTATCAAGAATAGTCCTCCCCACCCCTAAGTTTGAATATTTGACCAAAGAGTCACCATATGCACATTCTCGCATGAACCATTATTTTACCTGAGCAACTCACACACCAAATTTCTTAACCTCGGGCTTATACACAAGATCTCACGGTAAGGGTAAATAGCAATCAACAAACTCCTTGCTTTTGACGACGGGTCTGAAAGCAGAAACCGGATCAACAGACATGATTGACGGCTTGAGTCAAGGGAAACCTCAACCAGAGTGCATTTTTTAAGTACCTTCTTTAAAGCTACAAGAGGAACCAAATCATCAAGATCGTCTAACTGACAATGACGAGGTTTTCGCTACCTCATTATCAACCCTTCTCGGATGCACTATCAAGAGAATCAACCGTAGAGGAAGTCGAGGAGGGTTTGGAGAGAACTAGTGTATCCGCCCCCATATATCGGCAAAACAAGGTTTCAAGATCGATCAAGGGCAGGATGCCGACTTCTGCAGAACCACTGACGGCTCGGCGGTGATGGGGAAGTCGGGTCATGACCATGGATGTATCCGGTGAGCCGGAGGCAGGATTCCATGGGGTGAGGGGAATTGGGCGCCGTCTGAAGTGGTGGTTGGAGGTGTAGGTATCGAGCATGGTGGTATTCATGGTGAAAGAAAGTAAGCATTTAAGCTTCGACAGTATCAATGTGGAGCTCAGGCTCTTTTCGAGAGAAAAAAAGGAATTTTGGAGAGTTAAGGCGGTGGAAGATTAAGGGACACAAGGAAACCAAAGAGTCATAATTGAAATCAAGAGGAAAATAAAAAATTAAATGACTTCGAGTGACGTGGGATTGCCGACACTATATGTGATAATAAGGTTGATGTCATGAATAGTATTAGTATTGCTGGTCACTCTTTGAGTGGTCGTGTTCTGCTCCAGCCTATTCCTCGAAAAAAATCAATGAGCTTTAATATCAAGAGTAACTCACGCGAGAGACTAGCCAAAAAATGACAAAAATATCCCTCAAGACTCGGCCGCCATCCATTCATCGTTCGGGAAAAGCCCTTTTTTGTGTCAAAGGAAGGAAGATTATGAACCTGATATTAAGTTAATCTTGATTAACCCAAGATCCAACCTAATTTTTTCAAATTGTTCTCAACAAGAGCCTTAGTGAAAATATAAGCAATTTGATTTTTAGTTTTACAAAACCTGCATAAATATAAGACCCTTTTCAACATTGTCTTTGCGCGATGTCTAATATCTGGGCGTGTTTTGTCCTCTTTGCGTCGACAGAGATTTTTTTGCAATATTTATAACACTTATGTTATCATAGAAGATAAGCATAGTGTCCATGTCTAATCCATAATCCCTCAATTATTGTTTTATCCACAATAATGAGCACAACAACATGCAAGAATAACATATCTGGCTACCAGGATGTGTCTACTTTAATTTTGTTTTTCAGAGTCAAGAAATTAAACATGAACCAAGGAAGTGAGCCATACTTGATGTGTTTCTTTTTCCCTGGTCCTCGTAAGGAAAATTTGCATAGTCGCATCCGCATAACCTACTAAATCAAGATTACCTTCTTCGGGGATACCACAGACATAGATTATCTGTTCTCTCAAGTATCTTAGGATACGCTTAATTGCAGTCAGGTGAGATTCTCTTGAAGAAGATTAAAACCTTGCACACAAACCCAACACTAAACACAATATCTCGGGTCCAGCGCTATGTAAAAGAGATCCAATCATACCCATATAGCTTTTGTCACATACTAGATTTCCATGATCATCTTTATCTAGCGAGCGGAAGTAGCAATAGTGTATCAATTGGTTTAGCAAAAAATCCATGTCATATTTTAAAGCAATTCTTAATGTATTTTTGTTGATGGATCATTGTCCCATTCGAAAATTATTTGATTTGTGTTTAAGCAGTTGGTTGCTTCACCCATCATACTCATTTCCTGATTTTCTACTCATAAATAAGGCAAATTCATTACACAAGATTCAATTTGTTGCACCAAAGATAATATCATCCACATATACTTGTATAACCAACAATGAATCTTTTTTTGCTTTTAGAAACATGTTGTCGCCAATTTCCCCCTAGAAAATCATTTTTCATAAAAAATTTTGAAATGTTACTGCTACCAAGCTCTAGATTGTTTTTAATCCGTATAAGGCCTTATCCAATTTAAAACATAATTAAAAAATTCAATTTTCAAGCTAGAGGTTGATGGCACATATACCTTTCCTTCAGCCTCCCTATTAGAACGCACTTTTGGCATCCATTTGCAAAGAGTGAATCCATGTAGGCAGCAAAGGCAATCAACATTCTTATTGCCTCTATTCTTGCAACTGGTGCAAAAGTTTCTTCATAATCAATGTCTTCTTCGGGTTATGCCTTAACTACCGTGACGCTTTGTTCCCCGATGACTGTTCGTTCTCAAGTTTATTTCGAAACATCCACTTTGTTTTAATTGCGTACGTCCCATCGCTGGTGGTTCTAGTGTCACTTTTGTTTCTTTCAACTAGTCGAGCTCTTCGCATAGGCATTACCCAATCGGGTCCTCGCAAGGCTTCACGAGCACTGTTAGCTCAATATAAAATAAGAAAGATGAATGAGCACAAGTTTCTCATGGAGGCCATGGCTTGAATTCCCTTATTCGCATCGCTTATTATTTGATCAAGGAGATAAAAGCTTTGGTGCTTCCAGGCCTCAAAATCAATTCCTCGTGAATTGTCATTTTATAGTTTTCAGAAATGTGGCCGATGATGTTTCTTCCCCCGTCCTTCTTCCGACTCTACCACTTGTCTCGAGGGTTTGTTCCCCCCGAGTTTTCCGCTCCGCCTGGTTGCGAGGGAACGTCATGAGTCCGTTTCAAAGAGCATTCCTTCATTTCAGCCGCAACACTTATTTGATAGGTCGAGGACGGAACTAACCCGATTTTCGCCCGTTTCCCGCAAGTCCGTCTCAACAAAATATTAGACTCATCAAAAATCACATGAATGCTTTCCTCTACACACTTTGTTTTTTATTAAACACTTTATAAGCTTCCTGTTGTTCGCGAGTATCCAAGGAACACTCCTTCATCACTCCTTGCATCAAACTCTCCTAAGGCAATTTTTCCATTATTGTGCACAAATATTTGCTACCAAAAGTTCGCAAGTGTTTAATAATTTCTCATTTTCCGGCTTTAAGAAGTTCATATGAGTTTGACAAGAAGTAACTCCGATCATACATCAAGCACTATATAACAAGCCGTATTTACTACTTCAAATTCAAAATTTTAGGAAGACCACTAGCGATTAACATTGTCTGTCATACTTTCTAGTGTTCTATTTTTTTCTTTCAACAATCCCATTTTGTTGGGGAGTTCTTGGCCGAGAAATTATAAATAATTCCATATTTGAAGCAAAAAGCAAAGTGAATCTGGCATTCTCACCCTCGTAATATGATCGATCAATACTTATTACATTCAAAACCAAGAGTTCATTGATTCTTTTTACAACACTTTAAACATGTCAAATGCTTCATCCTTAGATGATAAAAGCAATGTCCATGTAAAGCGAGAGAAATCATCAATAATTACTAATAAATTCCTCATACCTCACGCTAACTACTCGTACGTGGTCCACAGAGATCCATGAAGTAATTCAAGTGGCTTGAGGTGCTTATTACCTTTTTAGACTTGAAAGATGATCTGACGTGTTTTCCTTTAGCACAAGCATCACACACCTTGTCATCTTTAAATTTTATTTCGTGAAGACCAAGAACAAGGTTTTTTGAAACAAGTTTATTGAGAAAAGTAAGACTTACATGACCCAATCACTTGTGCTAAAAAAGAACATCATATAGAATACTTAAACAAGTTAATTCATTTTAAGAAAATGACATGATACATGCTTTATGGGAACACATTATGTCGCTTTCCAAAATGAAAATTTCGTGACTTATCGTTGACAACTTTGCAATCAAGAAGGAAAGAACACAAAGGCTTCCTCAATCACAAAGTTGAAATATGCTCAGCAAGTTGGATTTCAGCTCTTCAACCAAGTATACATTATCAATAGAGTGAGGGAGTGACTTCATCAATCTTACCTATTCCCACAATCCGTGCCTTTCTCCGCCAAAGGACACAGTCCTATCAAGTGTCAGCTGCGAGAGAAAAGTTTTTTATTACTCAATATGTGTATGGAACAACCACTACTTCAAGATACCATTTTTTGTTATTCCCTCTCACTTCAAATTTCGCATACACAATCAAGGGTTAGATTTGGGAACCCACACCTAGCCTTGGTTTCCTTTCTTTAAAAGCTTCGAGAAATCAAATCTTTTAATCCATCTACCAATGTTTTCATTTTTCTCAAGAGCTTTATCCCGGATAAACATTCATATCTAACATGACCTATGTCCACAATGTCTACAAAGTTTATATCTCGCCAAATCGATATATTTTCTTTTCATCATATTTGACAAGTTTGTTCTCAGAAATGGACCAACAACTCGTTTATATTGTTCATTTAGCCGTGTTAAAGCCAGATGACTTGTTCCATTTTTTTTCATCGTAGAAATATCATTATTTGCTTGATCTGCTGTTTGAAGCTCAAAACTTTTTTTCTCTCTTTGCACAATTTTTTAAAGGAAGCAATTTCTGGCCTACGAAAAACCTCGATCATTGTTACTTATTTTACCGCTTGATGTTTCTCTTTCCTTGATGGTATTTAATTACTTTTTAGAGACGAGACTGCTTCCTTCATCTTACTCAAGCTTAGTTTTCATCAGAGATGGGGCTTCCTAATTTGCTAATTTCAAAGATTGAAAGCTTGGCTAACATTTTCTAATTCAATTTTCTCCCTTTTTAAAATTTGTATTCGCATTTCAAACTAGAGAAATTTTTTAATGTTTCAACCTTTTCAACACTCATTTGTTGACGTTCATCTATCAAGGAAAGTAACAATTTAGTCACTTTTCTTTAGATAGATTAAGAACCTGAGTTTTAGGCCAGAGACTTACCTCTGAGGGATTCGCTATCCGGCCCGTGTCACTTTAGCCACGAGGCTGACATTTTCTATCTTCTCCCTTCCGATTCCTCATCGAAGTTTCTCAAGTAGCTTTCATGGCTTTTTTGAAAGCTTTGATGCCGCTTCCCATGTTTCTTTGAGTTTCTTCTTGTCTTTCTTCGTGAGGGCGCCTAATGGGCGTGATCCATCTTGCCACACTGAAGATCCTCGAACCGGTCCCTCTCGATGAATTTTTTTATTATGACTCTTTTTCTCTCGATTTTTCTTTTCTCGAGAACTTTTTGAACCGTCGAACAAACATTGCCATTTCTTCATCATCCGATTCTAATTCAACTTTTAGACTGAGACCACGGTTCCTTCGGGTTCCTCTCGTCGCCACTACCCTTCTTAAGTTCATAAGTTTGAAAATTACCAATGAAAACTCATCTATTTGCATTGTGCTCACTTGTCTTGCTTCTTCAATGATAGTAACTTTAGGTTCCTATTAAGAAGACATAATTCTCGAATTTTTTGACATTTTCTTCGCTTACAAATTTCTTCGAAAAAAGAGACTCGAGCTCGCTTAAGACGCGTGTGAATCCTGCAAATATCCTTGACTGACTCCTTTTTACCCATGGTAAAGAGTTCATACTTCCTTATAAGCATGTCAATTTCGGATTGTTTCACATGATTAGTACCTTCACGAATGTGAGCGAGAGAGTCCCAATCTCGCACTCGTAGCATCTAGAGATACTTGCTATTCACAATGTCAAATTCAAATTAGAGTATTTTATGGCCTTAGCATTCTTCTCTCCCCATCATTCTAAAATCATAAACATCAAATTCATCTTCGCATTTGGCACCTTTGTTCCATCGGATTTTACTTGGTAGGAACAGAGGTCCTTTCAGAGTGATTAGCCGTAGCCGATACTCCTCGCTTTCATAAATTTCCCATTCAATTTTTTCAAAGACTATAATTTTGGCCACTAAAGAAAGAGGAGGTCGTTGCTGGGGACGGTCCCTCAGCAGAGATATTTTAAGTCATTTTGACGATCTTACTCTACGCAATAACCTATAGACAACCTACTCGATACCACCGTTATTGTAATGACTTTAGAATTAGATCTGCTAGCTGGGAGGGTGAATCGGGTCTAAACTTATTTTGCCAACTCAAAACTTTTCTTGAATTATCTTTTGTGACGTGAAATGCACTTGAACTCGTCTTTCGAAAGCGTTGTCCTAATTCAAGCAAAACTAATAAAGTATGGGAAGGTAAAGCAAGAGACAAGAATTTTACGTGAAACTATCCAAGGCTCGAATGAGGTAAAAACCACAATCTACTCCCTAGTAGGATTTCAACTTAACTTCACTGCATACGTAGCCACATTCAATTCAGATCCTCGCAATTCAAGGACCTACTTAAACTCCTTACAAAGTTCCTAACTATATAAACTACCTTTAGTTAACAAGAAGAACTTCAACACATTATACAACCGAATGAAAACAACAATTGAAATAAAAACAAGTTCACCGATTCACTACAGCTGACACCTGCACCTAAACCGCAATGTACGGTAACTAGGGACGCCTCAAGACCATCAACTCTCTTCAACTTGAATGTTAATTGAATGCTCAAGAATGATGGATTTGGCCGAAGAGTATTTTCGTGAGTGAATACCCAAAATGAACGTGTAGCCTCTTTAATTATAGTACCCGAATGCTCTAATTTGTCTCTCAACTAGAGTAAGGAAACTTTGGACTCCTTTTCCTTTTTAAAGATCTCGTTGACTCCTTCTAGATTCCACAAAATATTATCTTTCCCTTTCACCATACTTTATTGTTTCCTTAGAAAATAAATTTCTTTCCTGCGTAATCCTCAGACTTTTAACCTCTTTTTTCCTATTTCCGCAAATAATCAAGACACTAGAGCAATCAATTAAAGCACATTTTCTCGTGAATAACGTAACAAGTATTAATCAGTCACGCCCTTAATTAATTTAATATTTCAAACATATTTTAAATTATCATCAAATATCATTAAAACAAATTCCAACAATGTGTTAAGACATTATTTTATTTTTTTTTGATACAAGTATGACAAGAAGGGATATTGTAGAATAAATTAACAACTGAAAATGAAGTTGGTACAAGGAATCACAGTGAGGTTATTTTATTATCAAATGGTGGAGCATCAATTTTTCATTGTGTGGTTGGAATTAAGCAGTAAAGAGGTAGTACTTTTTATTATATATATACATATATATATATATATGTGTTGTGAAGAATCTACCTACTATACAATTCCCTTCATTTAGCAAAGATTCTTGATTGTGACTTTCTTCACGTCCAATCTTATTGATAATTACTATTACTATTATTATTATTATTATCTAATTTCACCACTAAATTTTGTAGTGATTATGTAGTGCAACAATTACCATAGAATGGACATAGAAAAATTCAAATATTTTTATAATAAGATAGTGGTTTGTAGAATATACTAATTAATAATGCCCTACTACCCATTTAATAGGAGAGAACCTCAGCTACTTCCTTATGTGATCGAAAAGTTGCACCACCAGAAGAGAAAGAAGAAAAAATTATCACATAATCGTTTGAAATTCTTTTTTGTCTTATTTGAATTCCAAAACAATGTGACAAATTCTTGGTCAAACAAAATTCTTGATTAATTTAAATTTACGTTAAAAAATAATAATTCATTTGCAATTTCATTTAGCAGGTTGTGATTAATAAGGGATAAAAGAAGAGGCAGTTTAATTGTCAGTGTATACAACTGAGTAAGCCTCAACCACTCCCCAGAGTTTATGCATAAAGCTGGCGTTGTGTCAGTTGCAGTCATGTCTTTGTACGCTGCTCAACGTTGATTTATCTACGTGTAGTTGTAGGAATAATTCAAACTTAATAAATACTCCTTTCCTTCTTATTTTTAATCTTGCTCCTCTTCGCAGCTCGAATAAAATGGGTTGGGCTGAATTTAATAGAAATTAAATGAATTTATTTAAAAAATTATTTAGGTTAAATATTAAAAAGAGAATTAAGTTTTTGCATGAATCAAGCTTTTATTTTTGGGAATCTGCCTTTAATTTTTTCACCCTAAATGTAAGATTTAATTTTTAAAAACTTATATTAATTGTCCCATCGAAACAAATAATTTACACTTTCCTACCTCTTTACTTTCATACCTCAATTAATTATAAAAATACTCCATCTACAATAATTCATGATACCATGATAGTATTCATATGCTACCATGGTATATCGCTGAGTGACAGCTAGCCCTTTCCGTAAATAACGCGCGTAGCTCCTCAATCCTTCATGATACCGTCATAAGATATTTATATACCGCCATTGGCTATTATCATGATACTATCACAATATGTTTATATATTGCCATGGTATTTAATGAGCGAAACAACCTCAACCATAAGTAGTGACACGAATTATAACTATTCTCGTGTCGACCGGGTATTACGGATAATTAGTAGGAAACAGCTTCATTTTTATAATTAGTTGTTTGGTCTATTTTATGTACTTTTCCCTAATTTTACCCTTTCAGCTACTTAATGAAAATTTTATATCCAAATAATCTTTAACTATGACATTTTGCTAGGCAAACCTTATTAGAAAATATTTGTCCGGGCGCATAAATTATCATATTTAATTCGCAGTATACTTTACTATTAATATTAAAAAATAAAAGTTCGCGCATACAAATTAGTTCTAGAAGCCGGTTCATGTTGCCGATTCATGCCCCAAGACACAAATTCACGCTGGCGAACTTCTCGTCCCCAAGATAGTTAGGAAATGCCCCTAACTCAAAAAAAGAAGAAGGGCAATTTATTCATTTATTTTTTAGTTAGGGGCATTTAAGGGCAAAATTTAAAGACTATGATTTTGAGGAGAAAAAATTAACGGTCATCAGATCCAAAATAAGGACGTTGTAATAAATGACCCAAATGAATCATTACCCAACCCACAAACTCTTATTAAATTTTAATTACTTTATTTATTTTTTTATAATATTTTATTACCTTATAAAATTATTTTTCTATATTATGACTAAACATGACATATCAAATAAAACAAAGTGGGATCTTTTTAATATTATAACAGAGTTTCTCATGAATTGCTTGGAGCAGATTTCACTAAATTTTAATAGACTCGAAAACAGATAGATTAATATTCAATCCAAACTTAAATTAATTTAACAAGTTATGATATCATGACTAATTTTTTCACCTCTAGTCCTTATAATAGAAATAGAGGATTTCATTTCTAGTAAATTAAGAGAGATTATTATTTTCTACAATACTACTCTTCATTTTAAAATAATTATATAGAACAATAGCAGCCAAACTCAACATATTTAAAGTATAAATAATAAAGATAATTTAGTAAAACAAACTTCTAATAAATAATAGTTTAATTTCTAAGAAAATGTTAAAATAAAACGGAGAGTACTAGTGAATTAGGTTGCCTTATGTTATTGTTTTATTTTGAAAGTTAATAATTCTAATAATTATTAAAAATTATTAAGACATGAATTAATCAATTATTGATTGTTCGGAGACATATATGGAGGAATTAATTAATATAATGATGGAGGCGTGATAGCATTAATTAAAGATGGATCAATATAATTTGTCTGCAGATGGCTGATTGTCTAGAAATGGGAAATTAAGGAGAAAAAAGGCAGCTAATTAATTAATTAATTAATATTGAAACTTAATATGGAGAAAAAGGTAACATAAAAATTCTATTAATAGTATGCTTCTTCTTTCTACTAGGAGTTATAAAGCTGCGTTTCTTTTTAATTGATATGACGTGACCTTAGGCTTCCACCATTAATTGTTTGCAGACTGGTGGGGAGGTCTCCTTATACCCCTTCTCTCCCTAGCTGCTAGGGCTACCCATATTATTTTTAACTCATCACTCAACTTCTCTTTATTATTATTTATTAACATAAAAGAAATAATTATGAAAAAGTTCTACTTTTTGTTACCTTAAATACAAAAAAAGCTTGTTTGTTTGTTTGATGCTTTTGAGTAGCTTGAGAATGTCCAACAATCTGCAAATTCCATCTGCTTTTCCATTTTAGGCTGTGTTTGCCATGAACTCAATATTTTTCCTCCATTTAAATATTATTGAATTGAAATAGAGGCTAAGGGTTTGGGGCCTGAATCGGATTGGATAGTTGAGGCCAGAGATTATCATTGGGGTGCGTTGGACGGTGGAATTAGGTAAATAATTTATAATATTATATATGAATTTTTTTATTTCATTAGAAAAATATTTTAAAATTTTTGGCCAATATTTTGAAGAGTCCCACGATGACGACGATACAACAAAGAACATATCTAACGTAGCTTCACAATCGATTTTGTAGCCAGAAAGATACGCAGATACCTTATTCCTAACTCATTGAGTGTAGAGGCTTATTGAAGAGTCAGAGACTGGCGAGTGGTCTCCTGTACGACGTGACAATCTTTTACTCTCGAGCTAAATAGTGTTAAACGAGTTTGTTACATTTGTTGTTGTTTGACATCTTTATGATATATGAAATTTATGTTTTAAATCTAAGCTTATTTATAGTAGATTTGAGTGTTAATTAATTTGTTGAAATTCAAAGAACAAAAAACATACTGACAAAATAAATTTACACTCACATGAAATTTACATGCTCTTTTACCTGAATTTTCAAATACGAATTCTTAACCTTAAACTGAACCATTTCGAAAGTAAATAAACTTTTAAAAAATTATAAAATGACGATTTCAAAAATAAATATTTATACATTTTCTTTTAACGAAATTGAGTTAGACTAAAACTCTGATTTCTTTAACCGAACCAAATATGACAAAACATATGAAACACACCCTTAATTAAAATAGTGTAGGTATCATCTAAAAGTGGAAGTTAATTATGTGTTTCCCAAAATTAATTCTTACCCCTGACAGAAATTCGCGTTTGGCGGGGTTAATCATAGGGACACACATTTCCTTCTTCTAATAGTCCAGAGGGTGGTTTGGTTTTCGATATGTTGAAGATAATCCTGACATAAAATGTCACCTAATTAGTACAACATTTAGTTCGTATTTACTATGACAAAATGTTACCTATATAATTAGTACTACGTTTAGTTTGTACTATTAATTAAGCCTCCATATATCTAATAGGAGCAATAAACGTTCTGTCTAGCATTGGGGTAACATTCGAGTAAATATATATATTATTATTCCGTTTTAAAATAAACGCTGCTTGATTTTAATTTTGTTTCAAAATAAGTAGCGTTTTAATTTTTTTAAAAAAAACCAAAATTAACAAATATTGAAACTTTTTTTTTAAAAAAACAGAAAAACTAAAAAAAATAAAAAAAATAAAAAAAATAAAAAATTTTCAAGATATTTATTAGGGGTAAGTGGGTAAAATATATATTTTTCTACCTAAAAACGGTAGCTTTCTTAAGCATTTAACCCAAACTAAAGCACAACTTATTTTGAAACGGAAGGAATGTGTGTACCTATATATATATATATACATACACACACACAAACTCTGTAGGGAGTATACATTTTAGGGACAAATGTATTCTTTTAAGACCATTCCGAGGAAAAATTTAATTTTGAGCTTTTATATTTTCAATTTTAATTTTTTTTTGCTTACTGTGTTTTTCATATATTATTTATAAATTTCCATTAACTGAATTTTCTTAATACTAAAATAGAATTTGAATCACAGTTATTGAATTTTCTCCTCTCCTGTACCCTTTGGCAAGTATTAAAAATAAGCAAAAAGAAAATGATTGTGCAAATATGTTTAGCAAGTTGAAGTTTGGCTCAGGCTCTGCTATCATATCAGCGCCAATGAAAAATTCTAAATATTCAATTCAAAAAATCTTAGGATAACGAATGAAGTGTCATTCATATTATACTTTTTAAATATCCTTATACGATTAACCTAAGATTGAATATATTCTAACATTATATTATATAATAAGTATAACATTTTGTATACATCATCCAAAAACTAAAAGGACCCGTAGAGTTATCGACGGACTGGCCAAATGTAGCAATTTATATCAGTATTCTATGCAGTTCAAACATATCTTTCTTCAAGAAATTACAAAATAAATATAAATAAAATGGAACTATATTAGTTTATCTTAAAATAGAGAATAAAAAGGGGTATATTAAGGAGGGAATGGGTGGGGCTGAAGAGAAACAGATAACAGTGGAGTAACATGTCAAATCATCTTTATCCATCTCTAAACCTTACATCATAACTACTATTCCCTCAGTTTATAGGTATACTAAACATATTCGACAAAAATACTTATTAATTATCAGTGCTATATTAGTTAAATTAAAATTGCTATTAATTTTTTTTAAAAAGTTAATAATATTAAATCTTATCCTATCAAGTAAAAAGTAATAGTGGTATCACATAATTTCTTTGCTCACCAACATTAAAACAAATAAAAAACTTATTTAATATTTATTTTTGCTCGAGATTTAAATCAAAGACTATGCTCAACCCACTTCATTGACCTTTATGTCATATTCTTGAATGCTTTAAATCATAAATATTTATGTAATTATAATAAATCATCACTATATAAAATTAAATTATTATTTAATATGAAAAGATATATCCATTCCTTTTCAATTTATAAAATACTCTTTTCTTTCCGGTCAGCCTAAAAAAAAAAAATATTTATAATCATAAAATATCTATAACTAATTTTAAATTATAAATATAAAATTTTCATTTTATTCTTAAATATCCATGCCCAAATAAATTAAAAGCCGATTAAACATAGAACAACACATATTCTTCTTTCTCTAGCTGCTGAATTGCTATGACTTTATAATTTATTTGTAGCACGAGTAGGAGAATAACTTTTTGGGCTTTCTTTCTTTAATTTGGTTCCCATTTTGAACTATCAATATATTAGTCCTATCTCACCTGACTCTAATGATCTGAGGGCCACTATGGTAAATATATTGGCATTTTGCACTTCTCTTCTCCACCAAAGAACAACAACTCATAAGTCTTTAAATAATCAGATTTTGTTTCTTCTTTCTTTCTTTCTTAAGTATTATATATATATATATATGGGATCGAAAATGTGTGAACCCCTTGTGATTGGTAGAGTGATTGGGGAAGTTGTTGATTATTTCTATCCAAGTGTTAAGATGTCTGTTATTTATAACAACACCAAAATGTCTATAATGGACATGAACCTTTCCTTCTCAGTGCAACTCTAAACCTAGGGTTGAAGTTCATGGTGGTGATCTCAGATCCTTCTTCACTCTGGTATTATTATTATATTTTCTTCTTTTCTTGTGTTCCCTATTTTTAACTCTTCTCTCTTCTTTTTGTCAGATCCTTGTTCACTTTTTAGTAAGTTTTTTTTTTTGTTATTTGAAAATAATTTAACTTTACAATTCTCATTCTTACCATGATTTAGACTTAATTTCTCATATAATCAATCCCAAGTGGCTAAGGTTTGTCTTTGACTATACATCTTAAAATCTTGCTTTTTTTTTTTTGGCCAAATGGTTCGTGTTTAATCAAACAATGTCATATAAATTGAGACGGAAGAAGGAACACATTTCTCATCTTTTATTTGTATGATTATTTGACTCTTTTTTTCTCTTTCTTACATTAATTGACAGATAATGATAGATCCAGATGTTCCTGGTCCTAGTGATCCATATCTGAGGGAACATCTACTGGTATAGACATATACTTAAACTAAATTCAATTTTATCTTGGCTCTTTTCAATTGATTACATTGCAAGAGAAAATGAAATTCTGGTCATCCTATGTTGATCATATGATGTTTGGCTAAGGAAAGTTTTGTGAAAAAATTTCCTCATGATTTTGTTTGATTTTTTTTTTTTTGGAACCTTTACTAAAAGTTAAACACCATTGAGACAATGATCTTACAAATTATATTGGGAACACAGAGGAAAAAGAAAAAGATTACCTGCTGGTACATGTTAATGTTTATGACATGATTGCATCAGCAACTCATAGAGATATGGTTATATATTTGAGTAAGTACACAGTACAAATTAGGGTGTGTTCTTTATAGAGGAATAATTATCACACGTTTGATCCGTTAAAATTTTTTAATTTTTTTAGATAATAATTTGTTTTTTAAAAAGGATTTTTTTAATAAAAAAAGTTACACATAACATTTTATATTAATTGTGTTCTTCAACCTCCCTCGTCTTTATCCCTATGCTCATAACCCTCATCCTCACTACCCTGCCACTTACTCTCACTTTCACCTCTTATAATATTTATCTAGATTATATATATATATTAGTTATTTTATTTATAGAATTAAACACAAAAAAGTGCGAAAAAATCACTTATTTTCGTAAAAACATTTTATTTCGTTCCGAACACTACCTTAGTCTTTGCAGCTATGACGTCAACAACTCATAGAGATATGGTCATACATGGCACTACAATCACATCTCGTTATGGCAACGCTTCGTTTAAAAATTTTACATGCAGATGATTATGCCCGCTTCATATACGTATACCGCTAGATCTCATTAAATTATTATAAATTTTAAAAAAAATAAAAATCTAATTTAATATTTGATGTTTATAAAATTTTAATGATTTTTAACTATTATGCTAATAAGAACTGTTTTCACAACAATTTCTTAAATAAATATTAATAAAATTCTTAATGATATATACATGATCTCAGGAATAAATGAATCAGCCGGAGAAAAAAATCCTTATATTTGTTAAACTTCACCAGAAAACTCACAATTTAACACCATACAATAAAATGGTGTTGGACAGTGTTTATGACATTTGATTAGTTCAAATAATTGTCCTAATAAATTAATTACTTGTTATCCTTATCACTACAGTGAGAGTACCAAAAAAGAACACTGCAAAATGGTGATATTATGGTAATGAAAAATGTACTGATTTATGATTGAATCAAAGTGACATATTTTGTGCATTAATGATAGTCATTGACAAATACCTGAAAGAAGGATTTGACCATTTTTACAGGATTGTCGCTATGACATTCCAGGCACTACAGATTGCTCTTTTGGTATGTATCCTTAACCCATATATACTCCCAAATAGTTTTTTTTTAATTTTATTTTATTATCTTAGTTAGTATTTTTTTCGCTTTAGATTGTTTGATTTTTTTAAAGTTTATTTGAAGGAAATATTTTTTTTTAATTTTTTAATTTAAATTTTTCACATGACATATTTACATTAAAAGGATTTTATTTTTTTTATAAAAAAAACTTCGTGCAAGTTGCTATAGATTTACTTCCTGTAGTCCTATATGAAAATAATATTTGGCTATTCTTTTTACACGTAAGTAAACAATTATCTGCGATTACTAGCGGTGACAGAGTAAAACAATTCGCTAACATTAATGTAAGACTTAGTATATGTATATATAGAAAATAATAGTTCGACCAATATACAGAGTGTAATTTTTTGGTAAAGTAATCACCTTTGGACATTTAATATAATAATGCATCAATAACAAGAAGAAGTAGATCTTAATTGACTATGTAAATTCTGACTAATCGTATATGTAAAACTGTTGCATCTCAAATCACATGTTCGATTTATAAGTTGTCAAATGTTTTCGGGTTAAAACAAGATGCAGTGAGATGTTTTAGTTAGAGTTTTTATTTTTAAATACACTATGAGTGCGTGTGTATAAACGTAGTAAAAAAATTGTCAGGAAGAGTATGGTTGGGTATGAAATGCCAAGGCCAAATATAGGAATCCACAGGTTTGTGTTTTTGCTGTTCAAGCAGAAGAAAAGGCAAACAATATCAAGCGCACCACTCTCCAGGGATCGCATTCAGTACGCTGAAAATTCCTCGAAGAAAATGAGCTGGGCTCTCCTGTTGCTGCTGTTTTCTTCAATTGCCAGAGGCGGAAACCGCTAGAAGGCGTTGATGATGATGAGTACGAAGAAGAAGGAGGAGGAGAAGGAGGAAGAGGTGGTCGATCGACCATTACCATTTCTAATTGGCTGGGTTACTACTATAGTGGGATCAGTACTGCCGTGCTTGAATAAGAAGTATTATATGTATGGGTTGTTGTTCACCCTCTTCAATATTGAACAAGCTGCAGGCATGTAATATCATCTTTATAAATCAATGTTTGATCTAATTAAGACTAGTATGTGTGATTTGTCATGTACATATTGTTGTTATTGTCTTTATATTTTTCCTTCTTTTTCGCACTTGACTACTATTTTGAGGCCAATATGGGCAACTAGCCACTTTTTGGAATACAAATTATCATTTAACTATTTCAAACTATTCAATTTTTTAGTTGTTATTAATGTGAAGATATAATTTGAACACAAAATACTCCTACATATAATGTCGGCAAACTCTATCAACTTTTACTGGGGTTTACATTTTAACAATTCAAACTCCAGGAGTTTGAACTGGGCCATATTTGAAAGTTCAGAAATTTTGTACATATGCTGAGTTGTTTCATATTTTATACCTTGTGTATTTTTGTTCAAATACGATTTCCGCATTAAAAATAATGAATCACGTGATCCGCTATCTCCTACTAATATAAATATTGAAATCCACGAGACTTGGATAGAATAAGGGGAATAAGATTTTCTCTATTTTCCAATTTACCAACTATAAATTCTCAATTGGCAATTTATGGAGTTAACTTACATATATGGACCCAGCTAGCTAGCTCCAAAACTCAAATTTGTTACTAGTAAAATATAAAGTAGGGTTACTAATCAATTATTTTACATTATCAATCAATGCTAGTTAGCTCCATAAATCTTAAATAGAGTAATAACTTGCAATTACTTCTCCTTCTTTTCAATTTCTTTATTTAAATGGATTAAAAAGAAAAATAAGACAAGGCAAATTGAAATGAGAAAGTAACTTTTAGATAACTACATATATAAATGTTAAACTCAATCCAGAAATTATCGAAATGACATATTTAGCTTTTCCTTTTGACTGCCTACAGTCAAGTGCAGCTTAGGTCTCAGTTCATTTGTTTCCACAAATTCCTCCTGGATTTGATCTCTCTCCCAGCTACTACAGATTCTCTCAATACAAACTTTAATTTGTACCATGCCAGAGCCCACAGTTAGCTATACATATGCTTGAATTATAACATTAATTTACTAAATGTGAATGAAAACAAGCATTAGTAGAATTTTGGAAGTGTTTATAAGGATGACACGTCTTTCCTCTGACTTTCTCTCGTACAAAGTGATTGCATCAAATTATATTAATTTTTTTAATTTTTTTAATTTTTTTAATTTTTTTAATTTTTTTATCTTTTTTGATTTTTTTAATATTTATGTTTTTATAATTATTTTGTTATGATTAAGTAGAAAAGGTAAGGTTAATGCATACTAATTACCAACAATGAATTGTGGGCAATAAGAGTGTAAATTAATATATCATCAAAGAACAAGAAATATTATGTAAAAAGATATAAGCGAGAGAAGTTCTTATTTCTCTTGACGGGATGAAATACAAACGAAGGAGAACCCTCTATTTATATGGACAATTCCTCCTAACTTTTCTCCAAAAGATAGACTTTCACTATAATATAAACACATTTATCCACTACAATACAAATATCTTTATGCATTCACTATAATACAAATATATTTATAACACTCCCCTTGAATGTCTATTTGATAGATAATGTGCCTCGATAAAACTTTACTAGATATAACCTAGCTGGAAAAGAATTCTAGTGAAGGAAAATGAGTACACATATCTAATAATACGCATTTGGGTCAGCCATTAAAGACCTTATAAGGAAAACCTGGGACAAAACCTCGTAAGGGAAAAAGAGTACAATACAGACAACTCCCCCTAATTAGAACATCCTTGAATCTTGTGATCCCGATCTCTCGCACCATCATCTTGAAAGTTGCAAAGCTTGGTAGAGATTTGGTGGAATAACCCCACATTGTCACTTGAACGAATCTGTTGCACACTGATATCACCATTCTTTTCTTGAGTCTACGTGTGTAGAAAACTTACAGATGTGCTTCTGCTTCACCTCCTAATAATAACTCATCCCTTTAGTTGTATAGCGCATTGTTGCATTATCTTCATACAAATTCCTAAGGGTACTTTCATTACATTTCAAACCACATTTTTCTAATGAGATGTATCAGCTGGACCTTAACCACACATTCTCGGCTTGCTTCATGAATAGTTATTATCTCAAAGATGATTTGACACGGGCAGAGTTTACAGAGACTCCGTTTGTAGATCTCCAAGATATTACAACATCACATATGAACACGTAGCTAGTTCGAGATCGAACTTTGCGTGGCCGATAAATACCAAAGATCGAAGATAACCAACAAAGACGGATCGCATTTGTTAGAATAATATAAAGTTTCATACTCCAGTCCCTTTTAGATACTTCATTATGTGTTTGATCCCATTCCAATGTCTCCTAGTAGGAGCAGATCATATCTTTAGGACCAAGAATTTATTCGCTCGTTTAAATCCTTCAAGTGATTTTCATATATCCTTCTGCCTCTCTGTACATGAAAATAATATAATTATGTGCATATCAAGTTTTTTAAATATTGTCGATTCTATGAGGAACCTCAAAATAATTGCATCCACTACAAGAGGACCTCTCAATAATAATGTCGACCATTTAAAATCTTTATGCCACAAGATTCCACTTATAATCGAATTATACTTGAATTGCATTTTTAATTGGCCAATCATTTATCCATTCATACTTTTGACAAATTTGAATTAAGATTCTCGTCAATATTTATAATATTGAGCGCTATATCAAAGGTATCATCGATGATCATTTTGATATCAGCTTCAATACGACATAGCTTATCGAGATCTCTTCATTTTTCGTCATTTTCAGTATCTAAATCTTGCCAAGGTTTTATGAAGTGTTATGTCGTGGTGCTTTCTTAAAGCACTTGCCTAATCATTATGACCATCTTAATCATTTTGCTCCTCCTTCTTCAAGAACTTCTATATTCGGGAACCGCTTCGTCTATCAATGCCAGCGTCTCATATATCTTGTCCTTCAAGGACCTTTCATTGGAGCATTTGGTAAATCGAATTATAAAATAGAGTTAGCAAATATATTCCGCAATTGATTTGCAATATTTTTCAAGTGAATTATCTATTGAACTTTAAGTTCACTTTTTTTCCCGAGCATCTAGATAATTCATCCTACACTCAATTTTCAAATTTGCTAATCACTTCTCCCCTAATGTTAAAAAACTAACATTTACCCCCAAACTCATTTTGGGACCCATCTTTGTGCGTTGTGGTGGAACACCGAACAAGCATTGTACATTCAAAGTTTTAATGAAATTATTTGGTTCCTGACCCCGAACCAATTGTGATAGGGGAACCTTGTAGGCTTGATGCACTCAAGTGTCGCTTATATATAAATAAACATATCTCACGCCAAATTTTATTTTGTTTTATTCTCATAACCAATGATTTAACTATAATTGAGGCATACAATTTTTTCTTAAAAAAACAACATAGATATGAATCGCATTATCAACATGATTTTATAATTTTTGAACTATGCTCTAATTAATAATTCGCAGCAACCTTACAAAAATCAATCGCAGTCGATATCAAAACACATGCGACTATACCATGCGTACGCATCTATTAAAGAAACGGCTCACATATAGGTGAACGGCCCATATTCACCCTTTTAAAAGTTCCAAAATTTCAGTGAATATAATTCCCCAATCTTAGCCGATCAACATCATTCTATCATGAGAACAAGCAACACAAGAGAATTCTTGAAGACCTTATTTCTTCAACATATAGCCACGTGAATGCTAATTATTTTTGCATCACATTTGAACCGGATGGCCAACCAATCATGCCAACTTATTTCAGTAACTTCTATTTTACTTTCATATGTGATTTCATTATCATACCCATATTTATGTACTAAATAAAAAAACTATTGCAATATTTTACATAACTATTTATAACCCGCTTCAATTGTAGTAGCATGATCTTCCCATAATTTATAGTCTCAAAATTTTTTTTCAACGTCCTTGAAACTTATAAGTTTCTTTGAGACTTACTGGGCGTATTTTCTCATTCCTTCATATAGTAATACATTAGCCTTCCTTCGAGCTCTCAATTAATTTTTTGTACCACCACATATTCGCTCATATCAATATCATTAATAGTTTCTCCACATAGTTTCGCTTAGAAACAATTTTGAATGTTGATGAGCTATACTAATGAACATTTATAGTCTTAATGGAGCCAATCATATCGTGTCTTTGGGTGGATGACCATTCACAAAAACAAGTGGATCTCTTAATCGCAGATATTAAATTTAGAATTTCGTCAAGACGATGACGCAAGAATATCATAGCCTTAGCACGCATCTTGATTTGATGCTTTGTTGTCACTTTTAATGGTGTCTCCAAGACCTATTGCATTCATATGGATTTAAGATCCAACACCCACTTAAAGGTAGTTCTGCCCGACTTTTCATGGCAACGAAACTGCTCGTGAAGGTTAGCCATATTGTTGCTACAAAAATACCTTGGCCTTCAAATTTTGAGACAAGAGAGTCGTAGAGCAACAGTATCACCAAAGGAATATCATTCCCGTGGTTAAGTAATACATCTTTCGAAAAGAAATTTTAATTTTCTTACCTTAGATCTTCAAAGCGAGTGTTCAAGCGCGTAGACTCGTGTTGATAATGTGTTGCGAAATAATAAAGAAAGAACAAGAATATTATAGAGAAAGAGAGGAAGGAGAGAAATTCTTATTTCTCAATAACGAATACAACGTAAGAACTTTCTATTTATATGGACAATTCCTCCTAAGTTTTCTCCAAAATATAGACTTTAACTATAATATAAACACATGTATTCACTACAATACAAATACCTTATAGACATTCACTATTATAATACAAATATATTTATAACAACTCATATATATTTATTGGATTAATTGGCGTAAAACACCATGCACGAATAATTTTTTTTGACTCACTTTATAGGTGAGGATCTGTTAGAGCAAATAATGCTCCTTCCATTCACTTTTAGTTGTTATATTTTATTTTCTCGAGAATTAAACTTTCATACGAAATTTAATTGATATTTTAAGATTATATTTTTTAACACCTAATGTATAAAATTTGTCTTTATTTAAAAATTAAAAAAACAAAAAAAACATGTAATTTAATTAAAATACAAAAATAAACACATAATTAAAAATATTTTTAAAAAGTTAAAAAGTCCTTTTTAAAAAGTTAAAAATCAAAAAATTGGTTTCCCAATTTTTTATTTTGGCTTATGCTCTTTACTGCTTCACTCAACATATTTATCTTTTTTTATCCTCATACTATTTTCGTAATTTTAAGAATACCGGTCAAGCAAATAAAACCTAACAACTCTTTCTCTTCTTCCTCATTCTTTCCGCAACCGCGATCTTCCGTTTCTCTTGTTCATTTTTTCACCATTTTTTCTTGCATGTTGCTCAAAGAACTCAGGTATTTTCGATCTCCGAATAAGTTCATCATTAAAATTGTATCTTATATATATCTCCATCTTGATTTTATTTGTCTTAGGATAATCCGTGAAAAATTAGTACATATTGTAAATTAATATATAAAAAACTAATTTAAATTTTAAGTATTTTAAAAATAAGAATATCAAAGCAATTTACTTTTTGTAGTTTTAATGCTTTTAAGGGCATTTGGGCTTATTTGACTAAAAATAAAGTCATTGTATACCAAACACATCAATAACTTTTTCAACTTCAACACTTTTATCCAACACATAACCGCTTATTTATAAAATAAATTTCAAGACATTAAGAAGCGCTATAAGCACTTATATTTAAAAAGCCATCTTTTCAAATTTTTTAATCAAAGGGCTCTAATATGAAAAGAATTGCAACTTATAGTATTTTTCCTATAGTTTTCTAAACATTAAAATCTAAATTTAGAATAATGAATTAATCTAATATAATTTATCTTCTAAAATTAGTCAAACTAGATCTTTAAAACAAAGACGCGATGCTAAGAGCCAACAAATAGGCAGAATAACAATCAAATTCGAATACTAATTAAGACAACTCAAAATTTTGTAGCCCGACCACAAAAATTTAAATATAATTACACAAATAACCTATTTATTTATCGTCCCATATTCTTTTTATCGGAAACTCACTTCACCTTATCAAATAAGTATATAAACAAACCACTTATAAGATAAAGATATTCTTTCAATTCTGAAACTTGAATGTTCGAGACATTATCGAAAAAGCAGCACGCACGGTTTTCCACCAAGAAAATTAATGCGCTCTTGTCTTTAAACCAAATATCTAGTAATGACCAATGTAGAGATGAGACATTGTTTTTGTTTTGAATAATGGAATATAACACTTACACCACATATATATAAAAACTTTTGTACTTGAAGAAGGAGCTAGAGCCAATCAAATATAGGGATATTTTTCAAAGAGGCAGAGAGAGAAGAGAAAGGGGACTCCCAATTTAAGATATTCGCGCGAGACACGTACTCTAAAAGCAGGAGTACTAGTCTATATAATATTGTAGACTGAATCTGAAATCTGCATGCAAATTGTGTGTAATGAGAATAATAAACCAGTCCTTTCTCAACATGATATTAGGTCACTGCCTTGAGAAAACAAGGAAAAGCTTTAGTCCATAATTGAGCCCCATTGCCTTTGTCTCTTCAACTGCTTCTAAGGTTTCGGTTACTTAGGGACCCAAAAATTAGCTCAGATTTACTTTTTCGTTTCAAAAATGTTTCGATTTTAGTTTCGACACACCCTTTAAGTAAATTATCATTTCTAAAAAGAAAATTATATTTTTACCCACTTACCCCTAATAAATATCTCAAAAAGATGTAACTCATTAACGCTTTCAAGTTATCTAAAACTTGTCGTAAAATCGTTAATATCATTAATCGCCTTCGACATGTAAAACACCACTTATTCTAAAACAAAAAAAATAAAAAAAATAAAAAAAATAAAAAAAATAAAAACGGAGAGAGTATATGATTAATTTCATTTGTTTAAGTTTTAATAGGTTTGGGTTAGAGTGATCAAAATTAACCCAAATTTATATGATTAGTCTAATTTGTTTAAATTTTAATGGGTTTTCATCAGAGTGATTTAGATGATATTGATTTAGGTTAGACAAATTAATAACCCAAATATGTCTATATATTATGATGTTCAATCTTGACTTATAAAAATGTTTAATTTTAACTTTTATTCTAGATTAAGATTTTTGAATATGAATAATTTCTTTCATTATCATATATTTCTATGAATATTGATTACTATAATAATTATTAGTGAAATACTATTATTATTTATAAAGGGAAAAGTATTAAAAAAAAGGGTACAAATTTAAAGGACAAGTTATAAAGTTGTGTTGATGTAGTCAGACATAAAAATCGTTTTAAATATAGATAAAAATTATTAATGTTCTATAGATAATCTAACAAAGATAAATATTCTCGTTCTTTATTTTGTTTCATCCATGAAATAATATTTGTATAATTTTTTCATGTTCTATCTAGTTTTGGGTAATCAAATGGGTCTTGTCGAATTTTGGAAATGGAAAAACTCATGGTAGAAAGATTGAGCCTTACGAGATGTAAATTCAAAATTTGAGGTCTTAAAGTAGAGACAAAACATCGAATGGGAAATAAAAAAATGTGAATATTTAATTCAAATTTAAAACATTACGAGCCACAATCTTAAAACTCTACATAAGGAATTGTAAAATTGGAATGCTTACTTCTTTATTTTATAGATTTCTTTTATATTAGATGAAATTATGAAATGTAAGTTAGAAAATTATAAAAATGATGGGATCAAGTTGGCATGTTGGCACCATTGTTTACACCCAATCTCAAATTTAATTTGAAATAGACAATGACCCATTTATTATTTCGATCCATTTTAACCTCAAACTCAAGCCAAATGACTCATTTTCTACCACTAACCATATATAATTTATTTTCAATGCTCTCAGCATTAGTTTGCTCTTTTACTTGGTTTAACTATCTAGTCGGCACGTGCAAAGAGGTTTAATTACGGGTTTGACACGACTTATTACTTTTATTTAAAATTTTATTAATTATATTTGTGTTAAATATATATATATATAATTCATAACTCTTTAAAATATTTAGGGGTGTGTGTAGGATCCAAGTAAAAATAAATTTTTTTTTTTAGGATTGATACGAGTTGGCAATATTTAGGTATTCCAAAATATAGGTTATGAATCCTATGTAAATTATTTACTCGTAAACCTAATAAGTCGACTATTTTAAAATTTAAAATTCGTCGTAAACTTAAAACCCGAATTACAAGAGTGTGAAAAAGTATGGGAAAAATGCAATTTTGTGATTTTAATATATGCGACATAGTTTCATTAAAAAACACACACACGTGAAAGTTATAGTCTTTAACTTGGAAACATATTATTAATTATATTTGTGTAGTTATAAGACTTTTGGAAAATTTTAGACTTAATCATATTGCTAACATTTTTATAGCTATAAAGCTTCTCATTAAAAATTTAAAAAAGTAAGTTCTACACTATTTTTGAAATTTTAAAATTGATTCAATTTTTTTTTAAACGGTCTTAAAAGATAACGTGATATAACCAAAATGCAAGTTTTTGCATTGACGATTCTTATTTTAAAATTCCGAATTCACCGTAAGAGTGTGAAAAAGTATGGGAAAATGCAATTTTGTGATTTTAATGTATGCGACGTAGTTCCATTAAAAACACACACACACATGAAAGTTATAGTCTTTAACTTGGAAACATATTATTAATTATATTTGTGTAGTTATAAGACTTTTGAAAATTTTAGACTTAATCATATCATAACATTTTTATAGCTATAAAAGCTTCTCATTAAAAATAAAAAAATAAAAAGTTACACTATTTTTGAAATTTTAAAAATTGCCAATTTTTTAAAAACGGTCATAAAAGATAATATGATATAAATCAAAATGCAAGTTTTTGCATTGACGACTCTTATTTTAAGGGTGGTTTTTAATTTTGCCCTCAAATTGATGGTTTTTAATTTTTGCCTTTCAGTTTTTAGTACTTTCCTGCTTCAAAATGTTTTGTTGCTTTTAGTTCTACATCTCTTTAAGAAATTACTCATTTCTAGAAAGTAAAAAAAAATTTAGAATGAAATATAATAGATGATAATTAAAAATAAAAGTATATGAATAAATCTAGATCCTCTTCAAATATTTTAATTTGTGAAATTTATTGTGTTAATTTTTGACAAAGCTGATAGCTCCATATTTCATGATGGAAGCTTTACAAAATTGGAGGACTAATACAAGAGGTTATGCTAATAACAAGAATATTAGTGACCCAAAATATTATGGGGGTTATAATTTTAAATGTTTCCAATAGAAGACAGTAAATTTAAACATTTTTTAGTGTATAAAAGTATTCATATTTGTGATACTACTTTATTCAAAATGATATCCTACACAATTGAATAAGATAATTACTTAAAATTCATTTATTGAAAGCAAAAAGTATTTTTTAAAATTAACACATTTTTTTTTAAATAAGCGTTGAAAAACTCTTCAAATAATTGGGTTTGAGTTACGCTAGGCAAGTCACGACTTAACTATTTTTAGGCCATTCCAAAATAAATAAACTTTGAATTAATTTTAATTAATCTTATTTAATAATGTCTAAATTCAAACTTTAACCCGCTTATCATCGAAACCAAGCTGTCATATGTTATGCATATGAGAGTGTGAGAATATGCCCTCTATGTGGGCAGCAGGATGAGAGTACCGAGCATTTATTCTTCTTTTTGTGTATGCGGTTCTATTTAATCCAACATTATAAAATGGTTGAGTATTGCTAGACAACTATGGATGGACTGGGTGAAATAGCATGCTGTATAGAATACAATATGAAAATTGAAATTAGTCAAATCAACCTAGGTAGAGATCCATAGGATCACTAGCAACATGTGTTTATCATCTGTGGTAGAAAAAGAATATTAGAGGATTCGATACCCGACACTCGATCCGCACTCGACACTCTAATCGACACTGATTCCGATTCGATATCCGATCCCGACCCGACCCGACAACCTACTCCCGATCCAACTTCCGACTCCGACTCCGACATCGACCTCAACCCGAGACCCGATCTCGACCCTCGACTCCGTGACTTTCGATCCTACCTCGATACCAACTCGAGACCCGACTTCGATCCCGACCCCAACTTAGAATCACTTATTTTAAAAATATTTTTAATTTTAATTAAATTACATGTTTTTTTTGTTTTTTTAATATTTTAAATTTTAACAGAAAAAGAAAAAATAAGGTTAAACCTAGAGTACTCATTTTTCATAATAAGAAACAATGAAATGAATATATGACATATTTAATATTACATATTATCCATGTCAAATAGGAACGGATTAGATATTTTATCTATTTTCATCTGACTTATTTTTCACTTATCCACATTCAACTCGATCCGCCCATTTACCACCCCCCTATACGAAACAATAAATCTACCTGCACATCCATAGGCTAATTAGCAACATGTGTTTATCAGGAAATTCGGGGCAGAGACAAGTACAAGGAGCGAGTAATTGCTTTTATTCCTAATCAAATGTTCCACCGTAATTAATTTGTATTTTTTTTTCTAACTTTCTAATTTAATCAATAATGATCTCCAAAACAATTGTCAGCAGCTAAATCATATTAGATTGAAGTACGGTAAATTTTTGAAATATTTCAAGAATTATATTTTAATATAAAGTATTATATCTATAAGCATATTTTTAATTTATATTCACATAATTAAAAATAAAAATAAAAATGATACGTTAATAATTAACTGCATATATTAAATTGAGTTTTAAATACATCATAACTACAAAAACAAATTATATGTGATACATTATAAATACAAAAACAAATATACACAGAAACGTATTCAATATAGAACCCAATATACCACTAACTTTAGCAATGTCAAAATTTTGAATATATTCTAATAACATTTTAAAATATAGGATGGACATTATATTTGGAGAAAAAATATTAAATTGAGAAGGAAATCTAAAAAAATAAAGAAAGAGAAAATTTAATCAGACTAAAAAAGAAGGAGGATATTATTTATTTAGGTATATTTGATAAATAATTGATATTATTAGTAAATAATTAAATTTTTTAGTATTAATTGTAATTTTAATTTTATAATAATTACCCCATGTAATTTTTTCTAGTTTATTTAACCTTATTCTTGTTTTTAAAAAGGCAGCCTTCATCATTTGAATGGAGCCAATAACTCATTTGACCTTAAAGCCCAATCAATTTTATTTTTTTTATATTTATGATTTTTTTAATATATTATATAAAAAATTTATTTCCAAATAATTTTATCAAAATCTAATAAAGGAGGTTAAAAAATAAAATGTGGTAACTTTTTTTTTCCTAAAATAAGAAGTAATATTTTTTTTCTTGATATTTCATTCTATAAATTTCTTCTAGATTTTTCTTCTCTCATACTTTCATTTGAATAAAAATAAAGGACACGGTAATTTTTTTTCCTTTAAACATAAAAATAGTATGAAATATATATATATATATAATTATATAAATTTTGAAACAGCACCAAACAACTATTTCCAACAGAAGAAGGAGGCTTACATCTCATCCAGGATCTTAGCCCATTGATTGTGATAATCTGACCCATGATCCATACCACTCCAGGTTTTAAATGGGCTTGATATGAATCTTCTGGGTTCATGCACTTCTTATAAGACTCAGCTATTTAATTAAGAAGATATTCAAATCTCGTTATAATAATATTTTATTATAATGCTTTGATTTTTTTATAATTATTTTTTATATTATATTTTATTTATTTATAATAACAGTGACTGATTTTCCTTCATTATAGAGGTACACTCTTTATAAAATTATCCTTCTATAATAACTATACTCAAATATTATGCAATATTTTATAAAATATATTTTTTTTATAAAAATAAATACAACAATATTTATAATAATCATGATTAATATCATACACATGGAAAATTTCAAGTACTAATATCTAAAAGAAAAAAATTATATTACAATAATGCCGCTATTGGCTGTAACTTCACAATAAAAGCTACTCAGCGTTTATTTCTTTTTGCATTCACACTCTTTCTATATTTTTTTCCCGGTTAAAATTGCTTAACAAATATATTTATTCTCGCTACAAAAATCATTAAACTAGATTTTTAAGTGACTTTTATTTATAATGTACTAAATAAAATCTAAATATTAAATTTCAAAGATATATATATATATAACAAACACTTCATTATAACAATCATAAATTTTCGCATAAATACTGTCATTATAATGAGATTTGGTTGCACTCTTTTTCTTTGCTCAATTTTTTTTCTTCAAACAAATATTCAAACATGTAGTATATTTCTGAAAATCAACCTTAAGCAAAACAAATGAAAAAGAAACAAAATCAAATTGTTTTGCAATAAAACGTCAACACTACGCATTCCGAATGGGGAATTTAGGAGAGTCAAGTCAACTATTAGGAGGCCTAAATGGTGGTTAATTAATTAAGTTCCCAATTTCAATTTGGTAGTTAAAATCTTTATGAAAGAGCCTAAAAAGTGTAATGATGAGAAATTGGACTAACATTCTAATAGTAGTAGACTCACCTCATGACTCATTTGGTCATGAGTTGCTACTATTTGCATTCTCTCACTAATCTTGTCAACATTTTAGAGAAAATGACAAAAATGATCCTTTATTTTTGGGTTGGTTTAAAATAGCCTCAAAAGTATGCTCTCAACAATTGTTGGTTCTTTAAATTTAGCACGAGAGAGCATTTTTTATTTTCATCAAATATTTAACAAATTATGTCCATTAATTTCTATGATAAACATAAAAATATCTCATCAAATCTTAGTAACTGTGACACAATACCGTAATAGGCGCACAAAATTAGATTAAACACAAAGCAGAATTGCACACATAAAATAGATGTACGCGATTCTAGAAATAGATTAAAAATAGTTAAAACCGCAAAAAAGTGAGTTTTCGTTAAATTCAAAAAAAAATTCAAGAGTTTTCGTTAAATCTAACATACATAGTTTGTTAAATATTTGATGAGGACTAAAATTATTCTCGTTTGATAAACTTAAAGGACCAAAACTATTCTATAAGATACTCTTAAATTTAATTATTTTTAAACCTATTTCAAAATATAAGGATCAATTTTTATCATTTTCTTTCTCGAGATTTACTAAGCACATCTTAAAACAAACTTCTTCTCCATGCAAAATGCTAAAATTAAATTGAGTTTAAGTTATATGTATTTGATGGTTTGTAAACATTTATAAAATTTGATCACTTATAAAATAATTATAAATAAATTTTTAATTAGTAACTAACTCGTAATTACAAGTTAAACTATATTGACGATGTAAATTATATATATCTTAAATCTATTTAAATAAAATTGGAGAGGAAGAAAATAAAAAGGTGGTGGTCGCTTCATAATGAAAATTTCACTAGGGTTGTAATTTTTGTTGACTTGACTGGATTAAATATTAGTCTTATGGTTGACTAGTCTGCCCCAAGACCGTGTTGTATTGTTGATTTCTCTTCTTTTAATTTGATTGCATAATATATAGGTCCTAACTCCTAAAATGACAATATCATTGCATCACCTTCAACCTATTGATGCTTTAACGTGTAAGGTAAATCCCTAAAAGTCTTGGGTAAATAATTTTAGGATTTAAATCGAGAAGAAATAATATTTTTTATTCTTTAAAAGGACGGTGATTTTAAATTTATAAATTTTCAATAAATAACATTATGCAATATTAGCTTTTTTATATAGCTGATTTCGTTATTCTTTTTTTTTTTAAGGGTAAAAGAAAACAGGAAAAAATGAATTAAAAGAAAAGAAAAGAAAAGGTGGCCGTGTCCAATGAAATTCGATCCCACATACTCCTGACAAAAACAAACTCTCTGCTGTCTCTTCATTACCATGGACTAGCTACCCTCTTGGTTATGGATTACCATCTAAAAATAATTATACACTTTAAATATTTTTCAATATATTTATAGGATTTGCGTAGATCCGTCCGTCCCTCGATTACTAGTAAATTATAATTTTGAACTATGTAATATATGATTTAACATATTTAATTTTTAATTAATTAAAATATGTGTTTTTAATCTTTCTATGTAGGAAATATATTGTATTTGGAATAATTTTTTAGAAGTATAATACTCTCAAATATGAAATAACTATAAGTTTACGTAACATATGGGTAACTATTAACGGGTTCCTTTTCAAAGCTATAATATTCTATAACCAAAGAGATCAAATGTGAGGTAACATGTGATAATATTATTTATGTGATAATACATAAATGTGACACTTAAATCCCTGTCTCACTAACAATTAAGCACTCAAACATTGAGAGTGCACATCTAGCTTCTCAACTCGTCTCAATCGATAACTCAACACTCCAACTAGTCCCCTACTCATATCTTGTAGACATGATGCCGATGTGGCACATGACATAGTGAAACCAAGTCGGTACGCCTGTATCATCATCTCTTGTAGTACTGACCGCTCAATTAACACAACGAAACTGCTTGAGTGCATGTCTGTACGCGTATTCTCAAAGCTTGAAGGTTTAATCATAATAAGCTCAAATTTAAATTTCTATTTATATATTATGCCTATTATTTATATAGATTCTAACCTTTTATTTTTATATATAATTAAAAAAATCAAAAAAGATAAAAAAATTAAAAAAATTAAAAAAATTAATTAAACTATCCTAAAAATTTTCATAATTTCTATTAAATTTAAAATATTTAATTATACTCCTTTAGCATTTTCAATTGTTCTAATAAAACCCCTTTTTTTTCATACTTCCTCTTGAGGATTAGTTTTAAGTATTAATAAAAAGGTCTCTCTCGCTGTCTAATTATATACCCGCTTTCAAAAAAGGATCAAAAGTACAACATTTCAAATAATTGAAGATTATGCGTGCTTAATAAGATATCATAAGAATTAAAATTAGAATAAATCAATAAATGTGAGATCAAAAGTGCTTAACCCTATAAATTATTTTATTATCAATTAATTTTAACATGCGATAGCAGATCAGATAATCACCATTTTTATTTACTGATTAATGTTTAGCAACAATTCTCATGTAATTACCTAATTAATAACTACCAATCTAATTGTTTTTCTTCCTTTTTGAATGTGGTAGTTCCACTCCAAATCAACCAAAAGGGGTTAGCATTTAACAATCAGGAAAAAAAGTGGTGGCAGAAATATTAGAATTTGCAACTCAATATTTAATTGTCCATTAGCAAACCTTTACCTTCTTCCAGAGAAAACATAGCAAAATAACTCTGACCTAGAAAACCCCAAGTTCTACTTTAACGTCTTGTAAGGCAATGTCTTTCAATCCAACATCAACTGAAGTATTGTGTCTGTGCAGGTGAAATATTACCTAACTTTATTTATTAGTCTAATTCATGTTGTGGAAAAAGCTCCAAAAGAAATTATTGTCACGGGAATTGAACTTTTTCTCTCAAGTTGATTATGGAGAAAAGGCATTTGTACCAAAAGTTTAACCTTGTTAGCTAAGGGAAAACAACTATGTTGCATGTGAAAAGGGAGAAAATAATAAGAACAAGAAAATCTTTTAAGATAGGAGTAGCATTATTACATTTTGGCTGCCTTTTTAAGAATATTTTCTATCCTTAAAAAAAAAAAAAAATTAATTTTCACAGATTTAAGCATAATTCATTTTGAAAGCAATGCAAGTAGTAAAACAAATTAGAAGCAAATATTCACACTCGGCTCTGCCCACTCACACGTAAAATAAAAATATCCTTGTGTTTTTAACTCCTCTAGTGGAAATGTTTTAAAATAAAAAAAAAAAACGACAAACTGAATCAATTTTTTTTAAGAAATATTAATTAATTAAATTAAATTATAATTAAACTTAGTCACTTATTCCTGATAAATATCTTGAGAAAAAATTATTCAATAGGTTTTTATTTGTTTATTTATAAATTAATTGAGGTATTAAGATTTTTTTATAAAAACAGAAAAAGTTTCAAAAAAGAAAAAATTAAAAATATTTTTATTTTAAAAGTTTAAAATAAAATTAATTAATATTTTTTTATATTTAGTATTATGTTCTTTTTCGAAAACTATAATTTTTTTATTATGGTGTGTTATTATTTTTTGAAGTGTTAATTTAGTCTATTTGTAGGTGTTCAGATAGATTTTTCTATTTATTTTTATTAATATGCACAAATTGACTTTGATAATTGTATGCTCATTAATAGTAAATAACAATGAATTAAGTAAAAATTTAATAAGAGATTATATCTTGAATATAAATAAGATTAAAGCAATAAAAAGAAAATTATTATTTTTGACATGTAAAGTAAATAATAATAAATAATTTGATACAGAGGGAGTGGATTTTTGCCTAGAATCTCAAAAGCAAATATAAGAGAGCTTAAAATATATATATATTTCAATTGTTGTTTAGAAAATCTTAACTAACATAATATTTGAAAAGATATACTCCAACTTTTTAAGAGGAAACAAAAATAATAAAAAAAGTGAAGTCGAAAAGGTAAACCTGTGAAGAGAAGTACACGAGTTGTTTTGATGTCATGAGCTTAAATAATTCTCCTCTTATATATTCGTTTACAAATTTTTTAAAGTTTACAAATAGAGGATCAAATTGTGTAAAATAAATTTATATTAATTAAAGTGGCAGCATTTTTTACCTAAAGAAAAATTGAACCATTGATGGGGAAAGCATTAATTATAATAATCAATAAGGTGGATAAAATTGATTATAATGAACTATTATTTATAGGCAAAAAGTTTGATCTCTGAAAATTTTATGTGCTAACATCGAGCATTTTTATGACCAAGGTTAAATTGATTTTTAGACTTCAGTTGTAGGACTATAGGATATGTATATTATTTAAGATTAAATTTATTTGATTTATAATGAATTAACTTAGGATGAATCGGGAGCATTACATGTATTTGAAATTTACATTAATTTTGCCACCCATATACATCCAATCAAAGTTGAACAAAAGAGGCCCCAAGAAATAGTAGGAAAAAAAGCACGAACAACCGAAAGAAACAGACAAAACTAACAAAACAAAACTAAAAATTTAATTTTTATCGCTTAGATTTATATTCTTTAACTTTTATTTTTATCGCTTCATTTAATAAAAATTTATGAGTTAATTAAAAATCCTTAATCATGATCTAATTTTTCAAGACGTGACTTTTTGGATAAGGTTTTCCCCTTGTAGCATAAATTCTATAAGATTTAATCAAGTAGCGTAAAACTTCTGGGGACACCCATAAGTCTCGCTTACTCGAATTTATGTCTTATGATGTAAATACTACCGAACTAGTGTCTTGGGCATAACGTGTGCCACCGGACTTGTGTTTATAATCCTCAAGGGGCTTATCGAACTTACTGCCTTGAGCTTAATTACTTTTTCCTTCAGGTATAACTTGTGCCGTGAGCATAATTTCTTTTGTCTTAGAGCATACCTGTGTCACCGAACTTATGTATTGTAACATAACCAAAGGTCATTAAACTTATATTTGAGATATAACTTTAATCGAACTCGTCTTGCAAATTTTTCTTTGCCTCATATTTTTTTAAATACTCGTTAAGAATATTTTAACTATTTGTTATTACTTAAAACTTCAAAATATAAAGATTAAAAATCATCAATTTTAAAATACAAAAGACAACCCTATAATAACAACATTTGTACAAATTATGTATAACAAAAGCCAATACATATCTTGTTAGATGTTCGTTAGATTTTGTTGGATTTCTACATAAAACGAAGATCAAGTATGATACATTTCCTCCATTGAAGAGAATAATCGCTGCGAAAAGAGAGAGAGAAATTGATTGAAAAATGGGGCAAAACTCCGCCTTCTCTTCCTCCTCGCATTTGTTTATATACAAAGAGGGAAGAATGAGTTAGTTACTCCTCTAACTAACTAAAAATGGAAAAAGACTAATTTAACCTCCTAACTAACTACCAACCAACTTATAACTAATCCACACTAATACATAACCCACTCCTAACTAACTAGCTAACTTCTAAAACTAACTAATTGACTATCATAATCTCAATACCCCCCCCAAGTTGGAGGAGGTAAGTCTGTGGACAACTTGCCGAAATGGTTACGTTTCAACCGCTTAAGGCTTTTGTTAGTACGTCGCTTAATATCTCCGTTGTGGGAATATGATGAAATGCAATGAATCCCTCTTGAAGTTTATCAATAACAAAATGACATCTACACTCTGATGTGTTTAGTACGTTCATGAAAAATGTGATTTCATGCAATGAATGGCCGTCGATCATCGCAAAACACACGGATAGACAAAGCATGTGATGTTAGTAAGTTTTGTCATCAACTGCCATGCATCCAAAGGAGCTCCTACCAATTCTGCCTAATGGCCCTATACTCTTCTTCTGCAGAAGATAAAGACACTGTGGTCTGTTTCTTAGAGTTCCATCCAAGAGCACTATCTCCCAAACACCACATACCCACTTACCCGATCTCCCCGGAGTCCGTACATGCCCAATCAATCACAACTAGCACGATGGTAAGGTCGGGATTGTGTGATATAAATGTCCTATGGTTTAAGTTTTCTTTGATGTACTTCAAAGACATGTATGACTCCGCTTTAAATGTGTTCTAGGGTGTTTGCAAGAATTGGCTTTAGTGGTCAGACACTATAAGCAATATCAATCTCAGAGACAAAAGTGAGAAATTCAACTTCCTATGCTTTCCTATAATATGTGATCAGTAAGTAATTTCCTTCATCAATCTTCAACTTGGATGCTTGATCAAAAGGTGAAGAGATTGGATTGTGGTGCAAGACAATCAAATTCTTTTAGTAAATCGCTGGCAAATTTCCTTGTGAGATAAGTACTCATTTGGTTTGTAGGATAATCCGCATTCCTGTGAAGTGAATAAGTCTTCGCATCCTTTATCTTGAACGATCATGTAAAAATGATTTAAAGATTTAACTTCCAATTAAAGCCGCCTCTAGTGACAATAATATCATCAATATACTGCCACAAAAGTCAATGAAGTATCCACTTCTTCGTAAAATAAGGAATGATCACCATTGAAATGAATATCCTCTCTAGAATATAAAGGATGTTGCCAAATTTTCATACCACGCCACTTGTCTCGCCTTCAACCCATACAAAGATTTGTTCAATTTTCAAACAACTCGCTGTCATTTACCAACAAACCTTGAGGCAAGCCATATATACTTCTTCATTTAAGTCACCATGAAGGAAAACATTATTCACATCCAACTAAACAAGTCCCATCCCTTCTAATCGCTTAACCCAATCGATTCTTATGGTAGTCATTTTAACAACTAGTGAGAATGTCTCATTGTAGTCAATACCAGCTTGTTGTGTATACCCCTTCACAACCAGCCTAGCTTTGTACCTTTCCACAGTTCCATTTGCCTTTATGTTTAATCTTATATACCCATTTGCGTACTTATGATTTTCTTCCTCAGTGGAAGGACCACCAAATTCCAAGTTGTTTGCTTGCATAAAAGGCCTTAAACTCAAGGTCCATGGCTGTTTGCCAAGCTGGATACATAACTGTTTCCCTGCAAGAAGAAGGCTCATGATCATGTAAATGGTTCTACCGGGCCATGATCAGGATCAAAAGAGGTGATGAAGTATGTAATGTAAATGATGCTGTAGGTGTTGGAGAACATGATTGGAAATTAGGCAGCCAGTAGGTATAGTCTCTAAATACGCTAGGACAAGATGTTCTACTTAGATTCTAGGTTCCTGAGTAGTGCTTTGGGTTATAATATGGTTTGGAGAGTCAAAAGGTCTCGGTGATTGATCATGAAGTCAGTGTAGGTAATGTGTATCATAAAGGTGCAAGATCACTGTACGGTAAGCAAGGTTGGTATAGGTATGATTGTACTTGGAATACTATCATCCAGATCATAACCAGTGCTGAAAGTATCGCTAAGCTCCTAAACCGTAGAATTAAGAGTTAATTTCAGAGAATGGAATGTAAGTTGGAATCGTGGAAATAAAATAAAAGAAAAACATTCTCAAAGAACAAGACATCTCTAGAAACAGAATTCTTTTAGCTGCAAGTCAGAACCTTATAGCCTTTTGTATTGAAAGAATAACCTACAAATACATGAGGTGGATCTGGGATCAAATTTGTCTTTGTGAGGTTTAACAACCGTAGGGAAAGCAGAGGCAACCAAATGATTTAAGGTGTGAATAGTAGGCTATGTTTCGACAGAGTATTTAAAGGAGTTTTACCATGTAACAGGTTGATAGTACTATTTATGAGGTAGTAGCTTAGTATGCACTCACCCCAGTAGCTCATTGGAACTTTGGAATGATACAACAGTGACTTGGCTATTTCCGTAGATATTTATGTTTTCTTTCCACAATACCATTTTGCTGTGGTGTATACGGGCGTGTCCTTGACGTAGGATTCCTTTATTCGTAGAAGTCCGAAGTTTCCTTATTGACACTGTTCTCATTATTAGTCATAATACTCTTGATTTTGACATCAAACTGATTTCCATCAAGGAGACCAGACTTTTAATGACATGCAAAGCATTACTTTGCAGCTGAGTAGTTGTGTCCAAGTTGACTCCATCAAGTCATCCACCAAAGTTAGGAAGTACTTGATCGTACGGGTTGGTGTGTGATATGGTCCCCATAGGTCAATGTGTAGTAATTCAAAAGCTTTTAAGAATGAGAAGAAGATTTTGAGGGAAATAGTCTAGTCCGTTTCCAGCCACGCGATTGTACAAGAAAAAGGTTGTTCAGCAAAAAGAAGGTAGGTATTGGCACTTATACCTCCCATTTTACTAAAAGGTATATGTCCTAGTCTTGTTTGCCACAAATAGCTTGGCATCATTTTCATGAGATGCAATTTGTTAGCAGAATGAACGCTACATGGGCGATCTGCAAATCGAAATGTAACAAGTTGTATTATTATTTGATTGATCGATCTACAGATGGGATAGAATCAAGCATAAACTTCGCTATCAAAGAAAGAAGCAGGTACTAGTAAAGACAGGAAAAGAATGTGCGAAGAAGGAATGAGAGTGACTAACACAACTAGGTGAAGTGTTATGAAATGCTAAACTGCTGTGGCATTTGGGACAATGAAATACGCCCATTCTCTTGGTTTACCATCTTTCCGTGAGGGCTTCAGTTGAAGAAATTTCGCATAAGACAAGAGGAACTTTTAAAACTAACAATTCCTTCAAGTCATGAAGCCAAGCAATGAACTAAGATTAGATTGAACTTGAAGCTAGGTACAAATAACACTTCTCGCAAGGTTAACACTAAACTTAAGTGTGTTTCTCCAATCCCCAATCACTTCACCTTATAACCATTTGGTAAGGTCACTAAAATGGATAAGATAGTATCCTAACTTTGGTCAAGGTGGTTCTATTATATGTCATATGGTTTGTAGCTCCCTATTCTATGATCCATGAATCGTGCAGTATAGATTTGTACACTTTACATGATAAATCACCAATCTCAAAGAAGGCAGAATGACAAGCTATTATACCGCAAGGCTTGCAACACTCCGCTATCGTAATGTCCTCTCGCCCGGCTCCCGATTCCTACGTGTTAGCCCCTTTCACTCTAATGTTTCCTAAAAAGCTCATCAACTTGTCATGTTGTTCCTTAGTCAGGCTAGGTTCATACCTGTTAAGATTGTGCACTGGATTTCCTTCACTACTCAAGACATTGTCAGCCGTGATTCTGAACTTCTACCCTTGGTGAACTCAAGTCTTGAGGAAATCCATAAATTTATAACATTTGCTCTCAAATAAGGTGTCCATTTTTCTTACAAAAGAATCGGGCTTAAGAGTATGGGCTTATCCTTATCAAATGAGTTACCAGATCTATAGCCAGTTTTTCCTCCATTCCTTGGTGTAAAATTTGTTCGGAATTAGCACTATTCCTTGTCATATGAGTTCTATAGCCGCTACTTCCTACACTCCGAATTCCGTCGCACTATGATTTTCTCGTGTCGACACTTTAGAGAGGTGGAATCCAAATGCATTCGACTATAGGGTTTAAGTTCCCTCTCGCTTTCTTTCCTACACCAGGATGGAGAAGGTTTGAGCCATAGTTGGCAAAAGTGGGATTCATCATCAATATGTTTTCAAGATCGTATAGACTTCATTTAAGCCCATCGTAAATTGAATAAGTCTCCTATCCGCTCAACCTTTTAAGCATTCTAGTTTACCACCACACATACATATACAAATACACTGCATATTGACATCTAAAGTACTTAATTCCTCCTAAAGTTTTCTGGCATTGTTGTAGCTTGTATATCCTGATTTCGTGATTGAGTACTAATCTCCGTGGAAGCTTGTAAAGTTCTCGTTCCATTTGGTTCGATCATATCTGTCTCCTTAATTCATTCCATAATTCCTTAGCATTTCTCACATATTGTAAGTTATCACTCAGCTCCTTCAAAAGAGGTTCGTAATCCGTGATGTGACCATGTCATCACATCTCTCCCATCGAGTAAACGTCAGAATTAGCATGATTTTGCAATTTTTTCATCATAAAACTTGGTTTTGTTTTTCATCGATAGGGCACAAAGAACACCTCTCCTCATGACTTGTAACCAGATCAATTGAAAACAAAAGAGATATCAAAGATGAATTTGCATCTCTCCGATGGATGGCATATAGTAGCGCATCATTTATGTCTTCAGGCTTGGACTCGAGTGTTTCCGGATTTTGATCCATGACTAGAAGAGAAAACAAAGCACACGCATAGATGAAAATGAAGAATACAAATGTGGATCTGCAATCGCATCGAGAAAGAAAACAAAATAGATGAAGAAATTGATGAAGAGACTGACAATGAATCACCGCAGCATTTTTCTCGATTAGTGTATGTGTAGCACATTGCCGGCTCGATACCACGTTGATTTTGCCACGAAACGAAGATCGCATGATACATTTCCTCCATTGAAGAGGGAAATGATCAAGGCGAAAAGAGAGAGAGAAATTGATTGAAAAATGGGGCAAACCGCCCCTTTCCTTCCTCGTATCCGTTATATACAAAGAGGGTAAAATAAGGAGTTAGTTACTCCTCTAACTAACTAAAATGGAAAAAGACTAATCTAACCTCCTAACTAACTACCAACCAACTTATAACTAATCCACGCTAATACATTACAAATCGCCCTAATCGACTAGCTAACTTCTAAAACTTAACTAATTGACTATCATAATCTCAACAGACATTTTATTACTAAACCGTATAGATCGATTTTAAAGGAAACTTACAATAATGAGGCATGCAAATTTTAGTTTAAAATTAATATAATAATATTAAAAATATAATTTTGAGCTGAATTTAATTCAAAAGTAATTCATGAAGAAAGATTACCTAATTTATATAAGAAGATTCTGCCTCATTAACTATTGATGTGAGATTCTTTTCATTTTCCTCAAATAATCTGTTAATATCCATAAGGACCATACTACAGTATTAAAAAGCTAAATAGCACACTTTATTTATCTAAAAAATTAGATATAAATATTTACTTAGATACATTTTTTTATAAAGTGATAGACCCATATTTATAAAGTCCTAAATTTATCTTTTCTTGTCTTCCCTATTGTTTTTTTTTTAAAAATTATACAGGTGACAAATTTACTCATCATGACCAGAAAAGAGAGTACTTTAATAATAAAGGTAACTTTGTCATTAATAATGCAACTTTTCTCTTTCTGGATTGAGCTCTCAAGTTAAATTATGAGCATCACACATACACACACACACACATATATATATATATATAGCTGTAGAGATATAGTTTTATGTAGGTCCGATTGATTGCTTTTCATGGTCGTGATTAATTACTAAAAACTATTGAATTAATAGCCACAAAAGTACTCTTTTTCACACTGCTTTTAATTTCAAGGTTAAGATTGAAGAGAGAGAGAGAGAGAGAATCAGACAGTGTTAAATAATAATACAAAAAGGAAAAGGTTAAGAGAATAATGAGAAACTAAGAATGAAATGGTTGAGAAAAGAAGAAAAGGTGACACCATTTTCATTCTCCTGAAAATCCGGTTTCATGATATCTTGTCGGATCAATTTATTAAAACCAGACCTCATCTGTTTTGTGGACTGCTTAAAAAGCTTCAATTATAGACATCAACTGTAATAACATATAATTTGTATAATTTCTCATATATTGAGTCCGAAGATAATAAAATATAATTAAGTTTTATTTTTTCGATTTGAAAGAGAATATTCCATTATTTTTTTAATATATTTTTTCTTTATAAGAAAGAAAATAACTAGTTATGACGTAATTTGAAAGTAAACGAAGGCACAAAGCGGCTCTGGAAAATCGTCATAATGATTTTGACAAAGCAACTCTCTTCGTGTTCTCTTTTTCATTTCGAATTGAAACGGAGAGTGAGAGGGTTTATTAATTATGATTAGATACAATTGAAAGTTATGCTAATATAACATTCACTCGTTTTAATTGATTTGTCTTTGATTTTCTATGAAGTTTAAAAATAAAAATCATAAATTTTGATTTATTTTGTATAAGATTTATTTTGAGTAAATATCTCAAAGGGTTACTTAATTATGAGAAATTATGTAGTAAAATTATTCAACTTTATTTTGTATCAATAAAATCACTTAATTTAAGATATTTTTCTTATAAGATCACTCAACTATATTTGTTATCACAAAAATCTAACATGACAAAATAAATTAAATTTATGTCACGTAGATATAGACCTCACAAATAAAATATAATTAAAGACATCCGACCTACCGACGATCACATGTAATTATTAAAATTATAGCCTACAAATTTACGGGGTTTACAATGCTCTTCAATTTTTATTTTTTGAGAAAAAAACCTTGTTAATACCTTATTAAAACATAATTAAAATAAGTATCTGTATATACAAACTTGATTTCTTTTTAACAAAATAAATAAATAAATTATATTTTTAATTCAAATAAAATAAAATATTAAATGAGAAATAAGAAAACTACACATACACAAAAAAATATTAATAAGTGGGCAGTAAACGCCTTTTCATTTATTAATTTCTTGCTGATTTTTCATTTTCAATTTTTTTTTATTGATTTTTCTTCTCTTTCTTTCCTCTTCCATTATCAATCTATCTCAATTCTCCATCCCCAAAATAAACTATAATTCTGAAAATTTATTGCTTTCCCCTTAAATCTCAATCTTATATATATATATATATAAAAAAATTAAAAATATTTTTAATTATTTTGAAATAAATTTAAAAGGTTACAATATTAAAAAAGGATTATAGTTAAGTGAGTCAGTGAACTGTATGTAAGAGATATGTCTTATTTTATTAATGAGGGTTTATTTTGTATGACATAAAAAATTCAACTTATTTTGCATGTCAGATTTTTTTTTTTTTATGGCAAACATAGTTGAGTGATTTTACGAGAGAAGATAAGCTGTTTCTCGAGCGCATTGATATAAAATAAAATTAAGTGACTTTACTAAATAATTTCTCATAGTTGGATGACCTTTTGAGATAGTAACTCCTTGTAGTTTTAAATTAAAGAAATGTAAAATATATTAAAAACATGTCCTGTGAAAATTAGGATTAAAGAGTCGCAAAAAAAAAAAAAGATATTCCTTTTGAAACGGATTAAAAAAAATGAAGATAAACAAATTAAAATGAAGAAAATAATAATTACATTAATGTAGTACCTATTATGAAACATATTTAAACTTCTCAATAACAACAACATCGTTTGTTTAGATATATTTTTAATGCTATAATGAAATGTTATTATAAAAATATATATATAAATAAAGTAAAAAAATCACAATAAAAAATATATAAAATATAAAAATATTTTTAATTATATATAAATAATGATTATTATAAGGAGATCTAAATTGTAATATCAAATAAACTTAACCATAATTAATTGTCTTATATATTTCACGTATATAATCTGACAATCGATGCATGGGGGTTCAACTCCTTAATTATTTAATTTGGCTTAACAACTCCTTATAATGCAACTTTCATTTGTTAACTTTTAAAAAAAAAGAAGTTTCCCTAATCTTGAGGGAATGGAATGCAGAGAAATAACATGATTAATAGCTCATATTTGAAGATAAATCTTTAATAATGTAGGCATGCAGAATCCAAATTAAAGAACTAGAAAATTGTTCAAACAAATAATTGTTGATAAACTTCAATATTTTCTTTATTTTAAAATGAATACTCCAAGAGAGTTGATGAATAGGAACTGTACTTGATATGTGTATTAATAAGAAATAAATTAATAAATAAAAAATAAAATAAAATCTAGAGGTGCACGTAATCTTAAATTCCCGACATTCTTTCATTCAGCAAGTATATATACTAATTACAATTAATTAAAAATATAAAAACAGAAAAAAGAATATTAAGTTATAAAATTTCAAATATTAAAAAATTTAAAAACAGAAAAAACTCTACCTGATTTTTTGTAAAATTTAATATTAAGATTAATATAATAATATTAAATTTATAATATTAATATAATATATATATTTTTAAATACAAATTATATACATTTAGCTAGTTAAATATAAATATTTTGACGGATCTGCCAAATAATGTAACTTGCACTTAAAAATATTGGGTGAATGGCATTACTCAGCACTCAGCAGCTTCTTTTGAATATGTTGATAGTATTTGTTTGCAGTCTTTGCATTAGGCATATGACTTTAAAGGATCTATTTTATAAACTAGCTAGTTTCCTTTTAGGCACACCAAGCTCCATTCTATTTTAATAGTGCATAAGAAGACCATTAATAATTTTTTACTGACCGATAGCTGGCAGAAATTCAAAATTTTTATTAAAAACTTTAAGAAAAAAAATATAGTATTTGAAATTTGTGTTTGAAACTTCAAATAAATTTTGAACTTCTGAACCACTAAAAGCCTATTTGGATTGACTAAATATCGGTTAAATCAACTTTTAATCTCTTTTTTAAAGCTTTTTAAAGTGTTTGACATAAAATAAAAAAGTGCTAAAACGAGCTAAAAACTATGTTGGGGGAGACTCCAACTTTTTACTTTTGGGATTTTAAGCACTTTTACTTAAAAATATTTTTTAAAAGCTAATCCAAATGGTGCTCTAAGTCAACTCTCTAATCATATGTTCGAGGAATTCAAAATCTATCTATATATATATAAATATCACCTTATATATACAATATAATTTTTGTCGAAGGAGTTTGAATAAACCTCGCTGGGCCAACCTAGATCCGCCGCTGCCTCCCCTGCACATATAACTTGGCCCCAAAATACATGAGTATACTAAAAATATATGAAGAAGTGAAAAATAAATTAATTTTAACGTGCTATATATAGTTAATTCTACATAATGTAACTATTAGAGTTCAAATATTTCTGCGTATCACTTTTTACTTAAATAATAACTATAGACATAACATTAATAAGCGAGATTAATAACATTAAAAATAAAATAAAATTACATATTTTTTTTTAATTTGAAAAGATTATAAAAAATTGTTTAATAAATGATTATGAAAGATTTAAATTGATGTCATTTTGGATATTTTAATTTATTAATTACTTTTTAAAAGATAATTTCATATTCAAAATTTAAAATGAATTTTAATCATAAATAAGAAAGCAATTATCACTTTACCATAATTTTTACTCCTCAATAAAATTATCCGATACAACAAGTTAAAATATAGCGATCATAATGTGTACAATATAAAGTTAAAATGGTAGTAATTATTATAGGATTCTCCTTGAATAGTAAGGCACATATTTGTATGTCATTATCTAATTTCACCACACCACTAATCAAACCCTCAATTCTACCGTTTCTATGTGAGACCAAAACCTCATGAATGAGGAAAAGAGAGGCAAACAAAACAAAAAGTTCTTAAAAGACAAACCAAACCACTTTTCATAAATCAACCTTAAGTGGAGCTTTTCCCACATAAAAGTCCAAATAAAAAGCCACTATAATTAACGATCAAAAGATAGCAACTCTCACAAATTGAAGAGAGAGGAGTGTCTATATTAACTTTTCTCTCAAGATGGGAATAAGAAATATTAACTTCCATGTTCATGATCAAGATATGGATGTTTGCTTTCAAGCTCCAAATTTCATTGAATGGCGAAACCATCATCTAATAATTCTTCTTCATCTCCCTCTCCTTCTTCTTCCTCTTCATCTTCATCCACCATCACTCAATCAAAGACACTAACTCATGAAAAGGAAAATCCCATGACTTTCTTGAAACTTCCTCTTCTTTACAATCCACAACAAGATATTGACATTAATCAAACAGTTCAATGTTTGCCTCTTCTTAGCAAATTAACCGATCCGAAAACAGAGAGGAAGGAGGAAGATTTTGAGGTGATCAAGGAAGAAAATATGGAGAAAGTAAATAAGTGTCTTTGCATATAGGGCTCTGATGCTTACGAAGCAAAGCCTTTTTTTAACTTCAACAAGGAAGAAGAAAATTATAGGGACAAAAATAGTAGCAGTACTATTATTAAGAGTTGCAATTTCAACAGTGAGAGTAGGTTTTGGATCCCAACACCAGCTCAAATCCTTGTTGGTCCCATGCAATTTGCTTGTAATATATGCAACAAGACCTTAATAGGTACAACAACATGCAGGTTAGTCCCATCAATTCCTTACATCATGCCTTTCAATTTTTATTCTCCTATAAATTTCATCTTTCATTTTAATTAGGCGAATTTAAAGGGTTCAACTGAATTCTTTGATTTCTCCTAAGCATATATATATATGCAAGAAACATATACATATAATAATATCAGTCTCATTTTAAATCTATCGACTCTAGATTCTTAATTCACATTATATTAGTGAATCATGAACACCACTATGCTAACAATAAATTAAACAATGAAACTAATCATGCATAAGAAGGTTTAGAAATATATTAAAACATTTCTCGCGTCTATGTTTAAAACAGTAACAAGGTAGGAGTCAAAGTCAAACTGTCGATAATTATAAAGGTGAAAGCGTGAATGATGATTTAATTAGAAAGGAAATAAAAAGCATTTTATTCTATTTTTTCAATATATATTATAAATTGGTTCTCATGCACCTCCTCTTATTAGTCAAACATACGATCATTCTTACTTCTTAGTGCTCCTCGTTTTATCATTTGTTAAATAGTGTCAAATTGTATAGTTAAGCTCTTTGAAGGTTAAGCATTACATCATTACTCTTCTAATAAAGCCAAACCATTAATATTTCTCTAACGAGCAAAATTTGCACACCCATTAAGAAAAATTAATGCATTGCACTGGACTAATACGACCATATTAATTTTTTGGAGTAACATAAAATAATAAATCTTTTCACATTTTAGAAATGCTTTCAAGCTATCACAGAGCACTTAAAAAGAGATTATATCTCCCTATTCTTCTTAGTAGTCGAGCATTCATCCCGTAGTTGCTTGTCTTCGACTTCGTTACTATTTGTTGTTTTTTGTCATTCTGGATTATTGTACTTTTTTTTTGTGGTTACTCTAGCTTGAGACTGATTTTGTCATGCTTTCTATAGTATTTTGTCATGCTTTTTCACTTTGTTATTTCTTTTCGTACTACATTGAACTTTTTTTTTTTCTTGAAACTGGGCGTGTATAGGAAATAGCCTCTACCTCGTGTAGACAGCTCGTACACTCTACCATCTCTGCATTCACTTTTACAAGATTACACCGGGCATGTATCGCTATTAATGGATATATCCATATTCTCTTTCCGTATGCATACTATGATGAATTTGTACACCTCATAATCTCACTAAAACTAACTTAAATGAGGATATATATGCAGAAACACGAGATGATAATTGTGATTTAATGATTACAATTTCACTTTAGGAGTTCAAATTTCACTAGCAGTTTTTGTTTCTTTTACAATTGTCCTAACTGGTCCACTTCTTCCTTAGAAACATACTGAAAAAAGAATGAAAAGATGGGCACACAGAGACAGAGAAAATCAATGAAAATGCATCTGTTTGTCCCATATCTCTTTCTAGCCTTTTGTTGTTTTTGTGGAGATTTTAAAATGTTAAAAGACATAATCAAATAAATAAAAGTTTGCACTTTATAACAATTTAAGATTTTTAAACGAGATGATCACATATTTAATGTGAATAGCAAAAGTGAGATATGCTGATCATAAAATTTAACTTATATGCTGATCAGATGGTTAATATATATATTTGTATTAAATTATTATACCAAGAATGCGATTAGTTTTTCACTCATTTATCACTAATAAATATCTTTAATTATTTTTCGGTGACTTGATAATATAAAATAAGTATATATATTGCAAGTGCATAGAAATTTAAACTCAAAAAAAAAAAAAAACGATACATTAATTATAACATGTAGTCCGACTCATTTTCAATATTATAAATCTCATATCTAATAGTAGATATATTACTCAAGGACTGGACAAAGATAAATATTTTTACACTCGACGTATGTATATGTAGTTACATATATAATATGCTTAAACTAATTATATATTTGCAGATGCACATGTGGGGACATGGTTCAGAATATAGAAAAGGGCCAGAATCACTTAGGAGGAACACAGCCAGCAGCAATGCTAAGTGCTGCCATGCTACTGTTGTGCCTTAAGGGTGCAAGAATAACATCAATCATCCAAGAGCAAAGCCATTAAAAGATTTCAGAACCCTTCAAACACACTACAAGAGGAAGCATGGTGCAAAATCATTCAGTTGTAGGAAATGTGGCAAGACATTTGCAGTTAAAGGAGATTGGAGGACACATGAGAAGAATTGTGGAAAGCTTTGGTATTGCATCTCTGTGGTTCTGATTTTAAGCACAAGAGGTCTCTAAAAGATCATATTAGGTCATTTGGTAGGCCATTCTCCTCACCCTTCTCTTGATGGATTTCAAGATAATAACAGGAGTCCTATTGCATTGGCTCTAGTGATGATGATGATGATGATGAAATTAATTGAGGAAATTATAATGTTCTCCAGTTATAATCAATTTCTCCTCACTGGCTAATTCAAATGAAATTCTTGAATACTCTTGGAGTTTAGATACGAGTCTAAGTTTTATACACTCATTAAAATATTCACTCATCAAGTCATTCAAAGTATAAGATATATGTTACCCACACAATGTAAAAAATGACTCGACAGTAGTAATCACATCGGCTGTGCCGTATATAACTTAAATCTCTTGTTGTTTTTTTCTTTGTGCGCCAGTGAGTGTTTGGTGGATGGTGCAGCTCTAGCAATTGCTCAGCAACAAAAAATTCTCAGGAAGGGGAGAGGTTTGTTGAAGAGCATAGTATGGTGGTGATCATTAATAAGTAGTATTACTTATTAGATATATAGAGATGGTTTTATTTTTATTTTAAACTAATTTGTGTATTTTGTAACAATAAGTGGTGATGACCTAACACATTAAAGTGCATGAAGCAGGTGAATTTTTCCCTTGGCTCATCACTGTGCTACTATTTAATAGGTTTATTGGAGAAAATTTATCAGCTTCATTGTTAACTTGTAATGTTACATAGTGTAATGCATGAGTTGAGTTCAATTGCTTGTGCCTCTATCATGCTTGATTAATACTTTTTAATTGTGTGACAGATTTATCTCATCTAAAAGCATAAAGTAAATAAGTGGAAAAACACATTGTGAACTATCAATTATTATTTTTCGACTTGAACACTATAATCTTTCGTATGTTAGATCAACCGAGCAAGCTGCATGTTGTCTGCTAGGATATGCCTATGGGAATGTCATTATCTTAGCTAAAGTGAAAGTCAGAAACTTTTGCTTGCACATTAGGAATTTGGGATACTACCAATTAAGTCCCAACATGTATATATATCAGCCACTTGTCTAGTGTGTACTTACTTTTTATTTCTTCTCAACTTTCACACCTTAGTTGGGGAAGTTGAACAGATTATGTATATATAATTGTAAATACATTTTCCTAGTCCAATTTGAGGTCTCAGCTAAAGAAATATATTCTGTTTTGTGTTATATTTTATCCTACGTTACTTTAGGGGCTTATGTTGAACCATATCATCAGTTGTTGCTGGACCACAACTTTTTGCAAGAACATGATTACCCCTAAAAGACACTAACCACTGAACCTGTTGATGATACAGTCTTTTGCACATAAGACTTTGATTCTCAACATTAACTTCAATCATTTCAAGAATTAACTACCAGGACGCTCATTCCATCGTTTTAAATATTTGAAAATAGTCGATATATATAATTTATGATATCACATGTATAATCTATATATATATATCGATTAGAAAAGTAAATACAATATGGAATATTTACGTGTGTCCAAATTATCAAAGTAATTAATATGTTGAATATATTGCAGTGGGATTGAAATAGGAAGATTTTAATTTCTCTTTGGAGTGGGCTTGACTAGATCTGATGAAAGTAAATAAAATTGCTAAAATATGATTTATTTATTTATTTATTTTGAAAAAAATAAAAATATTTAGTCCTCTTTTCTCAAAATTTGAAAAATAATGGTCAAGAAGAAGGGGTTGTCCACTATGTTTTGTCGGAAGAAAAAGAACAGAAGCAGTTTAATTTGTTGGGTCGAACTTATTGATTGCATTGGTTTATAGTGGATTATGGCTCATGCATGGAGCGAGTCATTCACCGCCATATTTAGCTTCATTTTATGGCCTTGGCTCACCTTCATTAAAGTTGGGTTTCAGTTGAGCCACTTTGATTAGCTTGTTTTAAATTTAAACTATTTCATCAATCTTAATTAAGTTAGTAAAATATTAGTTTATTAATTATTTATAATTTTTATATATTTTTAATTAATTTGATGCGTTTATATATATTATTACTTAACATATTTCCTTTATAGGTATTATAAGATGTAATTAATATTTTAAATTTAAATCAGCTAAATTTAATATTGTATAATCTTTTAAATCTATTGTCTCTTTTTTAATATTTTTATTTTTTGTCCGAAAATTTTATTCTATTCAATATTGCCATCAGTCATTAGGATTATTCTAACTTAGACTAATATTGTATATAATTCAATAAGTTGAATGCAAATGACCATTTAAACTGACGCTATATTTTTCAAATCAATTTATCATACATTTAATTTTCTAATGACACAACACTATCCAACTAAATATTAAAAAGCCAACTCGGCTGGGCTCGCCAACGCGATATATTAAAAAGCTCAATTGAGCTCAATTCGATGCCCGGCCTAGGATGAACATAGTTTGGAGAATCAAACTTCATTTAGATTATGGATTGAATTACGAATTTTATTTTTAAAATATATGAATTTTGAATTATATCTTATCAATATCAATTAAAAATCTGAAATTTATATCTTATATTTGGTCCTACTCCTTATCAAATATGCTCAATACTTTTACCAAGTTCAATTTCCAAAGGTAAATAGATTAGTAAATACTTACGGCCCTATTCAAGATAGTATTAAGTTCAATATGGAATTATATGGCATGGACAGCAAGGTATTCTTAACTTTGTTAACAATAAATAGTTATACATTCTAAGGGATCAAACTATTATGTTAATTACAGCACGTTATGGTGTATCTTAACGGCTCAAAAGTCAAAATAAAAATATAAATATCCAAAATTGATTAATTCAAAATTGAATTTTTAAATATTTAATGAGTTTTTTTTATATTTATGAATTTATGATTCTCAAGTTGAAAAAAATCCAAATCAAAATTGTTATACCTAATTCAAACGGTCTTAACGCCAACCCCCGTTGAATTATTGTATACTAGAATTATGGCATTTCCTCAAAACATAATGGACTCGCTTGTCTTTACATAATGGTTCTTCAGAAATTGAGCGGGTTGTCCATAAAGAGCGGCCTTGTAGTCTCGCTTAGTTTGGGCAAGATATATAAATACAAAAACATAAATTTAAAATTTTTATAATATATAATTATTTTTTCATATTTAAGTTATAAGTTTAGATATTTAAAAAATAATATAAATGAATTAAATTATTTTGATAAAATAGTATATAACAATTACTTTTTCATACTTTAAATAAATAAATATAAAAATATTTAATATTTAATAAAATAATAAAATAACATCACCGATCGTAATTTAAACTAATTGTTTAATACATATATAGTATATTACAATGATACAATATGAATAATATATAGTATATATAGAATCTAGACAAATTATAATACTTAGAACTCTATTAATTTTGGAAAAATATTATATAATATATGAATAATATATATCTATAATTTCCTATTCAATCGACATACCGTACTACAAAGGGCTTCACTCCTGTATTCTAGAGCAAAAAATCATGAGTTTTTCTTGATTTGGAAGAACAAATATGAAAAAGAGAGGATTATTGAAATTTCTAAGATGGAAAAGAGAGTATTTTTTGAATTTGTGTATTTTCTGATAGTTTTCATTTTAAAAATAGTAAGATATTTAATTAAAAAATCAAAAAACCAATTATCAAATAAAAAAAATAAAAAATGTAATTCAAAATTAAAATTTAAAATAATTTATATTTATGTAAATTTTATTAAAATAATTATAATTTTTATAGTTTTCATTTTAGAAAATGGTTTAAATTATGATTTCTTATACTTTTCAGTCTGATATCTTTCTCATTGTCAAATCGTCTCATATTTGACCTTCACCCTAATATAGTATATTGGAGAGTTGTGAACCCCATCAAAATCTTTTCAATTTTCAAAATATTTCACGAAAAGGTCCAGACTTGCCCCTCTAATTCTCTGTTTTGAAATACTTAGAGGGACATTTGTTTTTGTCGCACTTACTTGAAGGCTTATAGCCTTTTCACTATGTCTAAAAGCTTCCCAAAAGATCTAATCTAACAAAAATACTACATTGAGTGTAGCTGATATGCAGCTTAAGTAATATACAAATAGAATAGATGTCGATGGATAGACAAACATTCCATCGTTCTTCATAGTCTCTTCGCTCCCCACCTTTATCCCCTGTTCTTAGCAGATAAAGCAATTAGCATCAATGCTTGTCTCACTGTTTAAAGCCATGGCTTATCAATATTTTCAAAAGAAAAGCTCAGATTCTATCTCAAACAGCAACAGAAAGATGGCAGTGAAGCTAAGGTGAAACCTCATTATTTGATTCCACAGAAATGAATTGTCTGTGATGAAATACAATTGATGAATCTGATTGTCTAAACTTCAGAACTCAAATTCACTCATTCAAACTCAGAGTAACTGAATCGCAAGCAAAAGCTGAGAGAGACAAGGAGATAGCCAGTACATATGAATCACGATCACACTAGGATGCATCGATTGACACCATAGGGGTCTAACACCATGTCAAATGCGATGAATGGTAAATAGCAAGAGGAGAGAGTAATATCATGGGATTGAAAGAGAAATGAGTAACTGCTTTCTTCATTCACCTACTATCTTGTGCACAACAATCTCCATGTATATACAAATAAAAATTGCTTCTAACTATGATAGCTGCAAGCACTGAACTCATCTATACAAACTTACAGATTTTCCGCTTATACTTCAGCTGCTACAACCATCTTCTTTCATTGTGCATGAGATCTATGTAAGCTCCATCTGATACACTTGCCTGCCTGTTACCTGCGTGAGGATGACAGAAGTCTAACAGTAGTACAGAGCATTTTTTGTTTTTTAGTATGCTATAATGCAATTATTGCCGTTTATGCATTGCATTTGGAAGATTTGTGGTCTTTTTGGATGGTGGGACGGAAGCTGCTAGATACAGTCTCACAACTATTAATAGGCCAGAAATGTTTCTTTGTTTAGGCTGTTTCTTCAATTGGAGAAGAAATCAAGGAGTTATCACAACTTAGAGCATAGGTTTCACAAGAAATACCTTATTTGTACCTGAAGTTGGATAGACAACACCAAATACTTGGAAGAGAAGAAAAATGGAGTAAAACGGTCTAGGAAGGGTTAATAAAATCAACGACTAGGGGCATTTTCTATAAGGATGATACCATAGAACCACATAGTTGGCTGATTCCAGCCATGCACAAAGATATACCACTTGAATATGACAAATATGCAGTTTATGGTCCAAAAAGATTTCTTAACAATGTTAAAGACAAGACTGTCTTGTGGTTTAAGGGTTTTAAATTGGTTCATTGACCTTTTCCGTATCCTGTTTTCTAAGGTGAGCATAAGGTTCTTGGTGGCTGTGAAGTATGAAGAACACAACATAGAGTAAGATAGAGCCGAGCCTGAGCTTTCAGGACAAAATGCAAAAGGACAAACTAAATTGAAAACCACAATAGTGTTACACAGATATTCTGCCTCCTCTTATCAGATTTCTAAAGGGATTATAGTAGCTTTGTTTGGTTAAAGGATGCTACAATAATCAGCCCGTGTTATCATACTTAAAGGAGGTTGATGTGTAATCTGTTGAAGTTCTTGTACAAAGTTGAAGAAACAACTGAAAGTATATAGTATTATGAAGTATTGTGATTTAATCAGCTCGTGTCAAATTAATTGCAGATTCCTACTAATTTAAGAATAACGGACTGATTAAAACATGACTGGCATAAAAGGTTGGAAAGCCAGAATGTAGCTTGCCTGCAGGAAAATAGAGTCAAATATGTAAAAATGTGAAGCGGGTATCTATATCACAGTGTTTTCTTGGCCGACACCTGTTTGCTGGAGAAGTAAATAAAATAGAAAGAGCAACAGGATGCTAGAATAAAGATACAAAGTAAAACCCTTCCATGCCTTTTCTCGGTATTTGATGAGGCTCGTGGAAGAGCGTATGCTCACTTCTGTCTTATGCTTTTTCTCTTTCTTTTCCCTTTTTTGTGGGGAGGGGGGCACCTTACACTCGATACTGAGCAGTACAGATCAGCAGAACAAATAACACGTCCCTATTAACTTAAATCAGTTATTTATGCAAGGAAAACGACTTCCTGAGACAGAGGACAATGCCAAATGAAACATCCACTTCTTGGATTACTCCAATGTGATATCAGTTGCAGAGACTTTTCAGAACTGTGTGACAGCTTGCAGAATCCGCAAGAGCAATTCCTAATAAAGCAATCTTATTGTGGTTACATTCCATATACAACTAACAAAACAGAGAATAGACAATTCCCATCAAAATGTAAAGCAATCCGCAGGAGAAATTTCCTAATAAAGCAATCTTATTGTGGTCAGATTCCATATACAACTAACAAAACAGAGAATAGACAATTCCCATCAAAATGTAAAACACTTACTCGGTACAAAAGATACTTAACAGCCAACTTAATGACAACAGGGGCATCAGAGACAAATAAGCAACCTTCGAGAGAACCATGCACACCCAAACATAGGTAAAAGGTATAAAAATCCAGCATTAATATGGTTGTACACAGAACAGTAAATGGTAGATTTTATTGGCTCATCAGCTCAGATCTTTTTGGTACATGGAATCCAACTATTTTGAACAGATGCTGGCCTAACTTCTGGAATAAAACATTTACTTACCTTCTCAAGAAAAATCCAGCAATATATGGTTAGTCTCCATGATTTCTTTAATCAATCAGTTCTCAATCTTGCCGTTGTCTCTATGGGAGCTTTGCAGCACATGGATCTAAGAAACATGCTGTTGATAGATTTCAGTGCTGACTACATAATTATCAATCAATTGGTAGGAATAAACCTTCATGCTACACTCTTTTCCAGCGAACATGAATAAGGAGACATATACCTTGACTTTAGTCTAGTTTGTACATAACAGTGTCCCAAATAGATGTTGTATAGAGTACACAACAATGCCGTTGTTTGGCAGTTAACGTAGAAGCAAAGTCCGCTTTTATTTGTGTGGCAATATCGTTTTTCGAAAATCTTACAATAATAAAGATCAAATGATGCAATTCATTGAACAATTTACTTAAATTACAAAGAGACAAACCAAAAGATTCATTCATTTTTTGTGATTTAATTATACAATTGAGTTGTACCCCAAACAACCTGCATAACCTACAACTACAATTTGACAACATTTACTCCTTGTCTTTCCCGTGGAAGAATACTGATACAAGATAAACATAAAAGAGTGCACTGAACATATTATCTATCAATCTCTCACTTTAAGGGAGGGGAAAGGTCACTGGTATATAGAAATAGGTGGAAACTTGAACTTGTCCGAGAAGAATGGTATTACCTGCTGTCTCTCCACCAAATCGCGGTAGAAATCATACTCTGCGTCGTAGTCATGCAACTTCAGCTCAGCCCTCTGATTTGTATGATAATGATGCTTGGCTGATGCTGATTTCCCGAATCCAAAAACACTAACCTTCTCGCAAACACCTAAAGCAAGCATCACAGCTTGAAAACCAGAAGAGTAATGGAAATTAGCTCCGTCATGAGCAGGAGCCCATTCTTGAAGAGGCTTCCCAGTTCCCTCCACAAACCGTTTCAAGGAATAATACTTCACAATCCTTGAGCACAACATGTCAAAGCGCGGATCAGTGACAATTAATGGTGCTTTGTGTGAAGAATTACACACCATGTAATCCAAGAAATGCACAGGCTGACATATATACATAACTAAGCCCACATTCACTCCATATGGATGGCAAAAACAACCTTCCCTCCTTGCACAAAGATGGAGAATGTTACTATTCACGAATGAAAGAGTTGTCTTTGAACCTACTCTATGTTCAAACCCCCCAGTTCTTGCATTGTTCAGTCGAATTACAGCTTCATGACTATCAATTAACTCTCCATACGCACTGTTCAATAAAATCCCACTATTTCCTACAACAGCACATGATTTATATCTCTTCTCAGATCCCACTTTACCATTATGTCTATCAATGGGAACCTTAACAGTATTAACCAAATCCGCCATCACATCCTTAGGAAGCTTCCTATTTCTGAACCAATCTTGCAAGTGCCTCCTAAAGCTCTGCCAAAGGCGATAAAACTCAGGTGACCGGAGTTGTACCGGTATCCCTCTAAATGTCCTCGGCCTTATATCTATACGATATTTTCCAGAAGACAGAAATGATCTATGACGGTTGTGGCCTCTGAAATTCCCTTCCAATAACTCCTCAACCTCTTTCTTCAACTGGGGTTCCCCAATATCAATAGATGCATATTTCAAAAGTGTCTCATTCAATGCTGGTTTTTGAGCCTTCACAGCAAATGGGTATTCATTTTTCAGCTCAATGGAGCTGTAACGGAGGGTAACTCGAACAGCAAGTGCAGTGGCCACTGCGATCAGCAGTAATACACTGAGCAATGGCCGCATTGTCCGCTTCAGCATACCCATATAACATAATCAAATAAACGCTTTTCCAATGATGAATTACACGCAACCAATACCCCCTACGGAATTGCAGCAAACAACAACAAAAAAAAAAACGACAAAGAATTTTAAACTGGCAATGCTAGAGACTGTAGCTGCAAATGATGTGTAAAGATCTAGAAGAAATTAAGCGAGTACGATTCCGGTTCATATTGGGAAGTGAAAATAAATTCAGGAAAATGTTCTTGCACATGAGTCCACTAGTTTTAAGGGGGAAAGTATATTAATGAGTTCTGGGGCGAGGCTTAAATACAATGGTAGATCTGTGACTTCCAAGAGATTTGAGTGGTTGAAGGGTCACCTTCAGGACCGGAGTGGGGGGTGGAGCGGAGAACCCTAAAGGTGGAGGAGTGAAGAAGCCAAGAAGATGCTGATATACTTTGGGAACTGCAACTATTTTTTAGTGACTATGGGGTTTGGGTGTTAACTGTTATGGGTTTCTGGGGTTTTTAATTTGTTGATTAATTACTAACTAAGTTTAGTTTCACTTAATTAAGATGTTAATTGCACCTACTTTATTTATTCACTACGTTAAAATTAGATGAAAATGACGTAGTTCGTGGAGAAAGCTTTTAATTCAACTACTAGTCCACTATTACCCAAAAAAAAAAACCTCCAAGAGTGCCTTTGGAATGTTTCTAAACTTTTTTATATTTAATTGATTAAAAAAATAAATTTTACAAACAACAAATATAATATTTAAAAAATTACTGTAATAAATTGAAGACGGCAAGTTGGGGCCAGGTGCCTATGGATTTTTCCGTCAACATGATATGCTGAAATACTGAAATCAACTTCTTGTTTCTTTCGAAGACGTGAAATTGAAAAAAAGGAATATATATATATATATAACTTAATTTTCAATATAGCAAAAAATATTAT
>JACEIK010001574.1:172120-182295 GCA_018107945.1 Datura stramonium | reverse complement strand
TAATTCATCTTGGTTCCCACAACCCTAGTTATGGGTTTAGCTACTCATGCACAATCACAAAATATTGAATAAATCATAATTGCAACTTACAAATTATCATTGAAGAAAACCAAGTAAATTGAATAAAACTCCAACTTGATGAATAAGTTCCAATGTTGCTTTTGATCCTCAAATTCAAGAATAAAATTATAAACCTTGTTTCTTGAACCAAGAATACTAGTACAACACCAAAATTTATGTGAAAAGCCGTAATAATAAACTGTCCCTTGAAAATAAACCTAAACAATGTATTTATAGTTCCTAAGAAACCTTTTCCTAATTAAAACTGGAAATCAGGTCGTCAGTGGTCACGGGATAGGTAACGACTCATTAGGACCTCTGACGAGTCGTGATCAACGGATTGCAGACGTCCTTAGAGTTAAGCCCAGTCGTGGCAATGGGTCACCTAACGACTCGTCATGACCGGGCATGAGTCGTTAGGCCCCTCGTGGTCTACATTCTTCAAATCTCTATTGTATCCTACGATTGGTTCCAGTGATCTCCCAATGAGTCGTCTAGTCAGCTAACGACTCGTGACATCGTCTGTTATCTCCACTGGCTATTTCTTTAACAATCTTCTTCCAGTCTTCACGATAGGCTTCACGACTCGTTACCAGATGTAACGAGTTGTGACTTCAATCCGTTAAGTACACCGTTCCTTCATCTTCAAAACTCGACATTTTGCCACGAACTCAGCAACGATTCGTGCTAAGTGCCAATGACTCGTGAAGTGTCTAGCAATCTCCCATTCAGTTGTTTTCAGCATTAATTTGCCTGTTTCACTTTCGAACCTATTTTCTTGCAACATTAAACACAAAACGCATCATACCTACATAAACATACCTATAATGTGCATATTTCTTGGTTTTAAGCATCGAAAGTGCCGTAAAATCATGGCACATCATGCACGGACACCCTCTGCTTACTTGAGAAGATCAGGGAAAAATACAAAATTCCTCAACAAGCACAGGAAGCCCAATAAATTAGATCAACACTTTCCTGAAAAGTATCAGGTGCTAGCAGCTAAATCACAATTTAGAAGTCTGATAGAAGGCATCCTAGACCTTATATTTTACACAAGGAATGAATTCAAATCTAGGATATGTGTCTTGTCTGGGACTTTATACCTAAGTACTTCCATAAATTACTTCAATCCAATTCACTTCGAAGAGGACAGTGAGTAGGGATAGTCTCTAATGATATATTATCACCCCCCAAATAGAAATACAGGTAATAATATAAAAGGCCACAACATCATGATTCACGGGAGGAACTCACTAGTCAACTTTCTGCAAAGATGAAAATAGATACTCCTGCCGCCATTTCAATTTATGTGAACTTATTGATACTCGACACAGAGTTTAGGAAAGAACTAAAGGCTTTTGGAACTTGTGATCTTAAATATACCCTAACATTTGTGTGTCTATAAGACTGTTGAAACTGGTGGTCTTAAATATGTAATAACATTTGTGCAACTACAAAGCTTCTCGTTAAGGGTAATATGGGAAATTTAAATTAAATTTAGAGAGGGGTCATTCCATTTTTTTTAAAAGGGATAAAAAGGAAAGAGGTTCACACAAATTAAAATATGGTAGTAGCAAAAATTTGAAAATATACACGTGTAGCATAACAACAAAAATCTATATGGCAATCTAAAAAAGACAGTCTGATCAACAATTTGAGAAGTTAACAGAAGACACCTAAATGTTCAACCCATTTGCTGCAACTTAATAAATCTTCATCTTTCAGAAGAAAAAACAAATATTTCTATAACGTCTCTGGCAAACGTCAACTCCCAACATATAATTGGAACTCTTAAAGCTACAGATTTGATCAGAAGTGAACTGCCCTCTCCCTCCCCCTCGATTCTAGCTCAAGTACTTACAGTTAGAGCTAGAATTTTTATTTTAACTGGTCACATAAACTAGATTGAAAAGATACTTCATTCAATAGTTGATAAACGATAGATAACCTGTAAAATGATTTACTAGCCACGTGACCTTTTTGTTGAGTGGAATGACAATAAAATACTAATATGAGATAGGTTGAAACCCATCTGTTCAGCTCAACGTTTATAAAGAAAAATATTTTTTTATGCATAAAGAAGACACTCCAACAAATCCTCTTAAGGACTGATCAAAAGGATTGACAGTTTTCACAAAAGTTTTCTGTATACCCAAGTACACCTAAGCCCCTTCCAAGTTCCAACGAAACTATAATGCCCTAGAAACTCAAAATCTAATTCCGGAACTTAAATCAGAAAATCCAGAAAAAGCTGCCGAAATGCTTCAGGATGAACCACCTAACGAGTCGTTATGAGACCCAACAACTCGTTAGGTCAGTCGTGAGAAGAAGGAGTAAGTCTTGAAAATGAGAAGCAGTGCACCCAACAAGGGACATCACGAGTCGTCGTCACTGACCATGACCCATTAAGTCACTCATGGTCAGGCTTGATTTGGGAATATTTTAGTTGACCAGTGTACTATATGAGTGGGTGCAACGAGTCGTTATCTATACCGACGACTCGTTAAGTGACTCATTACTATACTTAGCATTAGATCTCCAGAATGAGACAGTGTGGTCCACGACTGGTGACCATAAGTCGTGGTCGTAGACCAAGACTTGATAGGTCCCTCGTGGTGACCTACGGAGGATCCCAGGCAGTGTACCTAACGGGAGTGGCCACGAGTCGTGGTCAGTCACCACGACCCATTAGGTCACTCATTAGGGGCACCTGAAAGTTTTTTCCAGCGATTTTATAAGGGATATTCAGTAAATTCCTATTCTCCTAAGCTTTAAACTATGACGTTTTGGACATAAAATCAGACTTATTAGAGGGTTGGGATGGTTCCTCCCCTCATTCTCACATTTATTCTCAGAAAACTATCGAAGAGTTCCTCAAGAAAACTCTCAATCAAGCTTAGGGTTGTTCTCCATTGCATCAGTTCAAGTTCTCTTCTTTGGGAGAATATTAGTCAGGTATGTGGGAATTCGACAAGGGAATTGTCCTTCCCTTGTGTCCCCCAATTTCCTCCCATAATTTCCTTATCAGTTTAGCCCTGAGATTTTTTAATATGCAGAGAATTTCATATTGGTTTCGTTAATTTCAATTCGATTATTATCCATGTTTATTATTCATATGATTTCCATCAATTTTGTAGATAAATTGTTGTTGTTCTGGCCAAGATGATTTACAGCCCAATATTTTCTAGTATGGATTATTGCGTATTAACTTCTGTCTATTTTAGCGAAGTATATTGTGGGCAGACTTTCCTAGAAATTTTTGTTGTAAATATCTATTGAGTAATTATTCCACTAACGAGAATGATTTAGCCCTGCTAGATGAGATTCCTTTAATTCTTGAAACTTCGCTAAATTATGAAATTGTCAGTGTTGTCGGAATGAATGAGCTCTCTATTAGCTGCTTAGTAGTCTAGTCAGTTAGAACATAGAACTTTCCCTTTCAGAACTATTCAGAAAGTGTCAACTGATCAGTTTGACTTCAGTCTTATTCTGAGGTGTTAGTGGTGCCTCTCAGTTATCAGAATCAGACTCAGATTATAGTTATTTGGTCCATTAGGCGGTCATAACATTCTAGCATATAGCTCGGACCAGCCCCAGGACCCCAGTTTAGTTACAGCTTGTTCTTAGACGGTTACGACGCTTCCAGATAAGCAGCTCTGACCAGTCTAGAACCCAGTTTCAGAATCCGGTCCGATAAGACTCTCAAGATACTATAAGTTATATGTCCCGAACTAGTCTTGGGCCCTAGTTTCGAGCTATCAGCCTAGTAGTTCTGTTCAAGTTTTCCCGTGGGATTAGAACATAGCACCGAGCAGGCTAGGTTCTAGCGCACCCAGGTTCCCAGAACTACATTACCAGCGTAGGTTACAATATTACTTGGTCTGATTGGCCCCAGACTTTTGTGATCACCCAGTTCATGCCTTTATACCTAGCAAGGTATATTAGGTCCTATCGGTGTGGTGTATACATCAGACTCCATGTCTAGCTCACATGGTTATATGTCGATTATAGACTCTCCCACTAGTCAGTTCAGTCCAGTTTCATAATAAGCAGCTCAATTCAATTTTAATTCTATCAGTTTAGCTCAGTCCAGTTCAGTATCTCAGACTCAGTACTTTCAGACTTAGGACATGCCTCGACAATCAGATAGGGTCATTTGACCACCACATTTTACTTTAGTAGTTCAGTTGCTTATTGGTCATTGCATGTCATATCAGTTCAGACATTATATTCAGTTATGTTTTCTCCCACTTACTCAATACATTCAAAGTATTGACGTATACTTATATGTTGTATCGATTCATGATACAACTGTAGGTTCCCAGACTTAGCACCGTTACTTGCCGCAGTTCGGATTCTCCACCTCAGCAGTGAAGTGTGAGTCCTCATTCATCCGAGGGAATTATTTATTTCTTTCAGTCATTTATTAGTTTCAGTTAGACTTAGAGTTAGCTGGGGGTTTGTCCCAGCAACTCCTCTATTAGATGGCTTTCAGACAGACATGATTTTTCAGATTTATCAATATTATTCAAGTGTTTTGAACTTTATGTTTCAGACTTGTTTTTCATAAATTCTTTACAATATTGTTTCAAAGTTCCGTTGTGCATGTTTACTTAGAATACCCGCGTATGATAGATCAAGGGTTGACTTGGGGTAACTTGTGACTTCAAGTACCGTGTTACGTCCAGGGTGTAGTCTCGGGGCGTGACAAACTTGGTATCAGAGCACTAGGTTTAGAGTATCCTCGGAAACTCTGAAATCCACATCGAGTAGAGTCCTTTTCATGGGTGTGAAGCATGCCACACTTATGACGAGGAGGCTACAAGATGTTATTAGGAAAATTCCCTTTTATTCATACTCCTTATCATGCGTTAAAGTTCAATTCTAGAAACGCCCTTCTAACTCGTGCTCTATTTCGTTTCAGTGAAAAATGCCTCCCTGATGTGGAAATCGATGAAGGGCCGATAACGCCAACAGACCTGCCCCATTAGCCCCGACAGCTCCTCAGGATGAATCCATATCTACTGCCGAATTCAGGGCAACCATTCAATTGCTGGCTCAAACAGTCACCAACCAGGTGAACCAGGAGGTGGTTCTGGTAGCCACAAATGGGTCTACAGTTGCTGCTTGGGTGCAGAATTTTACCCAGCTGAACCCTCCAGATTTTCATGGAATGAAGGTAGGAGAGGACCCACAATGGTTTGTAGATAAGATTAGAAAGATCACCTGAATTATGGGCGTCAATTCCTCTAAAAGTGCTCATTTGGTTGCCTACCAGCTGAAAGGAGTAGCCTAAGTCTGGCATGACTAGTGGAAGGAAGGACGACCAACGGGAGCAGGACCAGTGGAGTGGGAAGAATTCCACACAGCTTTCCTGGATAGGTTTTCCCTCGGGAGATGAGGGAGGCTAAGATAGAGAAATTTATGAATCCGCGTCAGGGCAATAGAACAATGGAGGAATATGCTCTAGAGTTTACCAGACTATCAAAGTATGCTCTTGAGATGGTAGACGAACCAAGGGATTGCATGTTGAAGTTCGTAAATGAAGTATCTAATCTGGTCCTCAAGGAGTGCAGGACAACAATCCTAATCAAGGATATGGACCTCTCTAGCTTAATTGTGTATGCCCAGTAGATTGAGGCTGAAAAGATGAAAGATCTGGAATGTAAGAACAAATGAGCAAGGAATGGCCAGTAAGATTTCGTCCATCAAAGATCTAGCGGTGGTAGCCTCCCACAGCAGCAGCAACAACAATAGCAGCAGAGAGCCCCAACTCCCAATTCAGCCAGCGCCGAAACCTTTCAATCCCACCAGGATCGGAGGGGTGGGTCATTTGGCACTCAGTCTCAGGCTCACAGTATCGGGAACAAGTATCCATCTTGTCCCAAGTGTCGTAGGAATCACCCAAGAGAATGCCTTCAGGGATGAGAGGGTTGCTTTGGGTGTGGACAGCTTGTCCACAGGCTTAGGGAGTGCCCGTCAGCAGGGAGAGGGAGATCACAATCCACCACATCATCAACTCTAGTAGGTCGACTAGCCCAGTAGGTTAACACATCAGGTACTGATGGCGGTCAGTGCCAAAATCGTTTCTATGTTCTATCTTCCCGTCAGGAACAGGAAAGCTCACCTGAAGCAGTTACTGGTATGTTACGCCTTTTCCATCTAGACGTGTATGCCCTCTTAGATCTAGGAGCCATTCTTTTGTTTGTGACTCCCTATATAGTAGTCCAGTCAACATCATCCCAGAGTTCCTCTCAAAACCATTTTCAGTTTCCACCCTAGTTGGCGAGTCAGTTAGAGCCAGCCGGGTGTATAGAAACTGCCCAGTCTCAGTACTGAGTAAAGTTATTCCAGCTGATCTTGTAGAGCTAGATATGGTCGACTTCAGCCTTATTCTTGGCATGGATTGGTTACACGCCTGCTATGCCTCAGTTGACTGCAGAACTAGAACTGCCAAGTTTCAATTTCCGAATGAAACAACGTTAGAATGGTCGGACAGCAGTTCAACACCTAAGGGTAGGTTTATTTCCTACCTTAAGGCCTAGAAACTCAAGTGTTCCAACTCTGAGGCCCCAAATATTCAGTCAGTTCCAGTGGTCAGCGAGTTCCTAGATGTTTTTCCCGAGGATCTTCCCGGAGTTCCCCCTGAACGAGAAATAGACTTCGGAATAGATCTCCTCCCAGACACTCAGCCAATCTCCATCCCTCCTTAAAAAATGGCTCCAGCTGAGCTTAAGGAGCATTTAAAAGATCTTCTTGATAAGGGTTTTATCAGATCCAACATCTCTCCCTAGGGTGCTCCAATGCTATTCATGCGTAAGAAAGACGGTACGCTCAGAATGTGCATAGATTACCGTCAGCTGAATAAAGTCAAAGTCAAGAATAGATATCCCCTACCTAGAATTGATGACCTATTCGACCAACTTCAGGGAGCCAATTGTTTCTCCAAGATTGATCTCAGGTCAGGATACCATCAGTTAAGGGTCAGTGAGTGTGACATACCGAAAACAGCATTCAGAACTCGGTTGGTCAATATGAGTTTATGATGATGTCCTTTGGACTCAAAAACGTCCCTGCATCCTTTATTGACCTGATGAACAGAGTCTTCAAGCAGTACCTAGATATGTTCATTATTGTTTTATCGACGATATTCTGGTGTACTCCAGAAATGAGGAAGAGCATGCCAATCACCTAAGGTTAGTATTACAGACCCTCAGAGACCACCAACTGTTTTCCAAATTCAATAAGTGTGAATTCTGGTTAAGGTCCGTGACTTTCTTAGGTCATGTGGTTTAGGGCGAAGGAATACGAGTAGACCCTCATAAGTGTAGCAACGGTAAAAGATTGGCAGACCTACCTCTCCTACTAAAATTAGGAGTTTCCAGGTCTTAGCGGGTTACTACCGACGGTTTGTGGAGGGTTTCTCTTCTATAGCATCTAATTCGGGCAAAATAGCATGCCCGAGTGATGCTTTATAACTCAATTTAGTCTTGTTTAGTTAATTAATTATATACATTTTCATGTGATTTTATGTAAATGTGAATACATGTACTAACCAACATGATTAGTCCTTGTTTTGTANCCACTAAGATTTAATTATAATTTATCGAAAACTTCTAAAACCGACTTCTTAACTAACACTTGAACTTGATAATTTGCTGAACCAGTCCTTGTGGGTTCGACATTCTGGCTCTTAAAAAGGGACACTATATTACTTGTATGACTACGTGCACTTGCGTGTGCGCTGGAGTGCAACAACCACCCTAACATGTGTCGCAACCTCCTGTCTATAGAATATGGTGCACAACACATCCATAGGCAAGACTCTACTTGACACAGCTTGCAGACTCCCCGAGATACGACCTTCTCTAATATCAAGTTTGTCACGCCCCAGACATGACTGGAACCTAGTGCCACACTGGAACCTGGCTGACCTGGCTAGGCTTATGCACGTCTGGTGCACTCCTGCAACCTAATTCAGGAAAACAACGAGCTATATCTCAGCTGTAATTACATCCTCCGACCGACAAGGCCATATAGCCACCTGTAAATGAAAACAACTACCCAACAACAAGAAACAGAAAGGAGTCCTATGCGTGCCAACAAGACCACCATGACGTCTAGTTTTAACTGAAAAGAAAATCAGGCAACTATAACTATACTGTAGCCGACAAGGCCACTATCTAACAGCTAAACAAGGCCCCACACGACCATCACACAAAATAAAGTATATATAGGCTCCACACAACCAACAACAAACTAACCATAGGAAAACTGTAAATCTGCAAGCCTATAAGAATAGAATATTGGTCGAGACAAGACCCTGGCCTACCCATACTGTACAATCAAAAGAACAAACCTTCTAACAAATTAGCTCCGGAGGAGAGGAGCTAACTGTACCGTTGACTCGGGCTGAAAGCAAGAAAGTCCTGATCCGTGTCTATCCGCACCTGCAGGCAAGTAATGCAATGCCTCAAGATGAGCGTCAGTACAATATGTGCTGAATATGTAAGGAAATAACTGAAAATAACCGAATAAGACTTAAGATGAAACTGAAAGTAACTGAGTGAAAGAGATAGAGGTATAACTTGAATAACTTAACTTCCTGCTGTCTAATCTAACAGTAAATAGTGCAAACAAGAACCTTAACCGGGCCCTATAAGCCGGAAGGTACAACCAACACAAAATAACCCACCTCGGGCCCCCATAAGCCCTGGTGAGTACACTTCAATCTATATACCCCTACAAGGTCGAAATGAGTCAACTAATAACTGTAGCTGTCCTGCCAGTCCCCTGGGTCTGCAACTGAGCTCGCTCGGCCCCTAAACTGTAGCTGTGTCTAAGTCTTGTGGACTCCTGATATCTGCACCTCGGACACTAGGCTCGACGGGGGAGTGGTGCCGATACGACATAATAGTAGTCCATCCATGGAATGAACTGTATAGGGCCCTAGGACCTCATCTTCATCCCTCACGGATGGAATACCGCTCCTTAGAGCAACGTCATCTAGCCCCTGGCGGGCGTCGACACCACTAGTAACCCTAGGGTTGGTTATGGAAGGCTATACAGGGCAAAGTCAATCCCAAACTAGACATAGAGTATTGGTCTCAGCTAATAGCAACAGCTAATCACAATAGACTTACCTCTGGCTCTCTTACTGGGATTCAACCTGTATTACAATACTGTAGAAACTAACTTACCAAAGGAGTTCGCCTTAACATACCTGTTTTTCATTTCCTAGATAACTGACGAGTTTCAACTTGTATTCAACAGCTCTTTCCAATATACCCGTAATACTGGGAGAGAGAGAGAGAGACTAATTTCAATATGAAATTCTTCTTTTAGATATTAATAGTAACTATAATTCAACTACGTAAAATACGGTTAAAAACCTATAATTTCTCGGGAGTTCAGAAGGGAGAAATACTTACTTAACTCCTATGATCGTATAGGAATCAGTTTGGAGCAATTCTGATAATTTTTGCTCAGCGAGGTTACAATTTGCTGGCGAATTTCAAAAAAATAACTTCGTAGTAATTCTCCCTGCGGGCTTAGAACTCGATACCCGAAGTTAATTTGAATCTGGACGGCATTTGGCAGCGTAATCGGAAGAAAATTACATGAAAGTTGTGTATCTCCCTTCTTTGGACGAAGATGTATACACATATATAGTGATTCGACAGGTGAAGGGGCTTTATATATATATACTTGGGCGGTGGACAGGGGGTCCGTGTCGTGCCAATTTTCGGGCGTATCACGGAGCCCATCACGGAGGGGGAGGGTCCATGACACGTTGCCCTTTTGGCAGCTTGTCCGGCCTTCTCCCTTGCAACCTTAATTCCGCGGTAGGTCGACCTTTCCCTGGGCCCTTTCTCGTACGCGTCGTACTCTAAAACTCTTGATTAACGTACGAATATGCCGACTAAACGTTAGGAGCTAGCGGGGTGTAACAAATATATATTAATAAACACTATGATACATATATTTTAATAAAATGTATATTAGATATGCGTGAGATGATTTTCAAACATTTATTGAGAACATAAAATTAGTAAAATATATCATAAATTGAAAATGATGTTCAATAATAATGCTATAGGTATAAATAAAAT